>WBNH01012213.1:0-46029 GCA_013401255.1 Urocolius indicus
TTGGTTTGTTTTTTTTTTCATTTATTAAATGATTATGTAACATTTTAATTCCATGGGGCAGAAACTATTCATGCCTCTTTTAGTGGGAACTTCAGCCTTATTTATCATGAAAACTATTGCTAACATACTATTGAAGAACTGCTAGATGGAAGTGCTAAATCTCTGGATAACTGTATCATGACACTTCTTCAAATTTCTTGCTAAATTCTGAAGATGAGCTACTGAATTCAGATCTGAGTTTTTCTGAGACATGAGTCATTCCTGATTTTGCTTCTCCATCATATGGGATACAACTAGCTGCTTCATCATATGAGATAAACCCAATCTCAACTGTATGCCTGTAGAATAAACAAAATGATTATGAACTCTGGGAACTACAGAAGATCACAAAACAGTACATCATTTGGTATTGCATAGCCTGTATGGGGATATAGGGTTTTAGAAAGATACTTGGTATATGATGCAAATTACTTTTCTCTGGATGGCCACAGTGAAGATAAGAGTTTTAGAAGACCCCCTAGTTTAAGGCATTCTCTCTTTCCTCAAAACTACTAGAGCTATATATTTTTTAAGATACAGATAAAAAATGATGCAGTAGAGTTCATATGTATTTCTGCATATTTTAATAATGGCAGAAACAACAAAAAAGAAACTTCTCCTCTGTCATGTGAATAGAAAAACATGCACTTCCAAATCATGCTCTCTCTCGGAATAATGGCATTGTATGTACTTTCCATTTTCAAAGCCACAAAAAAAATCAAAGCAGAACTCACAGTTCACACACTAAATCTCTTAAACAAGACAAGAGCTACTGCAAACATGCTTATTAACCGGCAAACCTTCACTAAGGGAAGAACATCCCTTGACTGTGAAAGATGAATAAAAAAATAATCCAGGTCCTGATTCATCTCTAATTTAAACTTCAGTAAAGTAGGAGTGGTTTTGTGGCTGCCAAACAAGTTAGAAAAAAAGAGAATCAAGCTAAAGAATTTCTATAAAATAATAATCAGATACAGAGACTAATTCTCTCTTCCTGAGAGTAAGTCATTGTAAGATATCTAACTCAATAATTAGAGAGGCAAACTAGTGGTTTAAAAAACAGTTTAAAGATACTTTTGAAAAATAATTTCAGGGAGCTCAGGGACACTCTGTTTCGTTTTCAATACAGTTGTACTGAGGCCATCTTTGGACGGCTGGGATGAGGGTCACAAAGAATCCACAGGGTTCTTTGAAGCTCAGTGGAAGACTGCTCAGATGTTACAGTGTAAAGGTATGTTTACTGAGTCTGCCCATAGCCACATACAGAGACCTATTAGTCAAAGCCACTTTATTGACAGCATATGGGAGTAAGTGTGCTTATTGGTACAAGGTGTAAGAACACAACTTTGCAGTCTGTTTAGCAATTTCAGCTTTTTATTCTCCAAATATTTGCTGTTCAGTCTGCTTCTTGACACAATTTCTTTTGAACATGTATGCAGCAAAAGCAACATCTTTAAGTATCAGTTTCCTAAACTTCAGTTTAGCTGTTGTAGCAGCCTGGAGTTTTTTGGGTTTTTTTACCTTGTTTTGCAGACTTTGTTGAAGGGAAGTATATACTTTACTCCTTTTTTTTTTTTTTTTTTTTTTTCCCCGAGATCATATTGATTTCTTACTTGGCCAAACATTTTTAGTACACTTCAACTCTGAATCTCAAATTGTACAGCAATTCCTGTATTGAAATACTTCAGTTTCCATTTTTAAGTTACTAGTATGAGAATACATTGTGCAAAACTTGTGAGCTTTCAAGAAGCCTGCTTTTCCATAGAAAAATGGGAAAAACCAGATTCAGATAATGTTCTGAAACACACTAATGAGTTTCAGAAGAAATGTTCCAGTAAATGTAGCAGGATTTTAATTTTTTTGGTTCTTTGGTCCACTCAAATATTTTAATGAAGATTTACCTTTCAGTTTTAAATGGTCCTGAGGCAGATCAGCGTTGCTGTTTCTGTTTGCCAGAACACTTTGGAACAGGAACAAATGACTAGGTTGAGCAGATTGATCATGACAGGCAACTCAGTAATAGGATCTGCAAAACATCATGAAAGAATTAACAAATCAAATGAGAGTGAATTACACTCATAAGAAAAAGTTTGTTAATAAGGAAGCAAGAGCTTTTACCTTTTACAGTAAATACTCAATGAGCTCTAAAATAACGCACAAGAGAAAAAAAATCACAGATGTCATAGTACTGAATTTATTAATAGTTAGCCACTGACAACACAGTGAGGCACAATTTGACTGGAATAATAAACCTGTACTATTCAAGTTAATTATTGTGGGCAAAGGAAACACACTGGTGAATGCTAGCGGTGTGAGAGCACTGGAGAAGCTGTGAATCCTGTGGTTTATTTCCTGGTCTACTCTAGACTCACTGCATGACCTTCCATTGAGTCCTGCAGTCCTGGGAAGGGGCCCCAGTGCTTCAACATTTTACTCCAGTTCTCTATGAAGCAGATGCTCCCCTGCAAGTGCAGGGTCCTGCACCTGGACCACAACAACCTCACACAATTCTACAGGCCTGGGGAAAGAGGGTCTGGAAAGCTGTTTGGCTCAAAAGGACCTAAGGATTGACAGACACCTGAACATGAGCCAGCAGTGTGCCCAGCTAAGTTAAGAAGGCCAATGGTATCCTGGCTTGTATCAAAACCAGCATGGCCAGTAGGACCAAGGAAATGATTGTTCCCTGGTACTTGGCACTGGTGAGGCAGCATCTGGAATGCTGTGTTCAGTTCTGGGCCCCTCCTTACTACAAGAAGGACATTGAGGTACTGGAGTGTGTCGAGAGACAGGCAATGAAATCAGTGAAGGGTCTGGAGAACAAATCTATTGAGGAGCTGCTGAGGGAGCTGGGGATGTTTAGGCTGGAAAATAAAGACACTGAAGGGAAACACGATCACTCTCTACAACTACGTGACATGAGGTGGTAGTGAGGTGGTGGTCAATCTCTTCTGCCAAGTAAGGAGTGACAGGACAAGAGGAAATGGCACTCCAGTTGCACCAGTGGAGGTTTACGTTGGAGATTAGGAAGAACGTTTTCAATGAGAACGTTAGACACTGGCACAGGTTGCCCAGGGAGGTGGTGGATTCACCATCCCTGGAGATACTTAAAAGATGCATAGGTGAGGTGCTGACGGACATGGTTTAGTGGTGGGCTTGGCAGTGTGAAGTTAGTGGTTGGACTCAATGATCTTACAGGACTTTTCAAACAACATAATTCTATGATTCTAGGAGATGCAAGCTGTGGCTGTGGTCATCACAGTCCAAGGGGATTCTAGGTCTGAAGCAGACGGCAGGGTTTCAGGAGCCGAGCCTGCGTCTGGTCTCACACTACCCTCGTTCCCGCCACGCGCGACGGAAACGGAACGGCCTTCAAGTGTGTGGCAGAGGGGCTTGCGGCCGTGCCACGCCGTGTGTGCCAACAGCCCGCGGCCCCGCGCCCCGGTGTGTGGCATGGCCTGACGTCACTGCCCGCGGCGGGCGGGGCNCCGCGCGGAGAAGCTGCCCGGCTGCCGCGCCGGGACGCGCGGGCGCCTCTGCCGCGGCGCTCCGTCCCTCCGGCGCCATGGAGGAGTTCCTGCAGCGCGCCCAGTCCGAGCTGGTGAGTCACGGCGGGCTGCCGCGGGGAGCAGCGCGCGCGAAACTTCGCCCGACTTGCCGGTCGTTGCGGGAATCGATCTCTCCCCGCGCAGCCCCGGGTGCAGTCCCCGCGGATGCTCCCCAAAACTTCTCCGAGCGTTTCTGCAGCGCTCTGGTCCCCGGGGTTGGGGAGAGGATGGAGCGTGTGACCTTTGCGTCGGCTGGGGGATGTTTTAGGGGTGCGTTTTCGTCTCACACCGTTACTGCTGAATAACGCTCTGCTTTGTGAATAGACGAACCCGTCCGTGAGAGACAAGTGGGGATGGGCAGCGTGCCGTTTTGGGATTCTTTGCACATTTGCAGACTTTCAGATACATCAAGTTGCCTAGTTGAAAGTGTGAAAAAATATACCAGCACGAAAACTGTGGTCTAAACGTCACTAGGAGTAGGTAATAAGTTTCCATGAGCACGCCTTAAAACAACTGAGGAATATAGAAGGATGATCAAGGACCAGCCCTACAATTCCGTCTTGTCAGCTGTAGGTAGTTAATACTGTGTGAGGAATCAAATGACTCTGTTGGTAGCGTTCTGCTTGAAGCTGCAGTGCATTAATTTTGTTTACAGTGACCAATAATCTGGCCTCAAACGGTGGGTGCTTTGTGTCCCGTCCCCACGCCCCCCCCCCTTATGTGCAGTGCTGGCTAGTTTCAAGTTGTGAGGGTTGACTTGCTATGCAAAACATGGTTTTGTAGTTGTTAACTTTCATGGGCAGCCTGCATTCCTGCTGGCAACCTCAACTCTAGGACGTATGTTCAATTATAGAACTAATAGTGGGTTAGTAAAAAAAATCCTGTGGCTGCTAGTTTTGCCCTATATTTTTGGGCACTTGGGACCTCTAAGCTTGTAGGGTTCCCTTGCTACCCTCTGGAGAGCTGCTGTAGATAGCTAAACTTAATTGCTGATAATTGGAAGCATAGGGTCTTCTCAGTTTTGTAGACCTGTTATGAATTTTGGTGAGTGACTAGTAATAAAACTTAGAACCTCTTTCTCTGATGGCCAGCATTCTCTCTATGTAATGACTTGTAAAAGATGGCGTGTTATACCATCATTTGTTGTCATCTATTTTTTGGGCATCAGAGAATTAAGGCATTTTTTAGAGGACTGGAAAGAGAGAAGACCAAATGAATCACCTAGGGGGCTCCCTTAGTATTTGACTCTTTTGGCAGATGTTAAGGGTAAACATGAGGTGTGTCATCTTGGTCACATGCCAGCCAGATTCTTTTGCTATGTATGTTTGGGAGTTTACAAAGTGTTTCCCTTATGTTTTCATGTAAACATTCTCAACTTTGGTGGCCCGGTTGAAAGGTGCTGCATAGCGCAGTTACAGGCACTTAATGTATTTTAACATCAGCATTTAATATATTGCAACATTTGAACTGGAGATTTGGTTCCCTGCTCAAGTGTATTAAAGGTGGTGATACTTAATAAATGGCAAGCAGTAAGAACAACCTGATTTTGCCACTAAAACCAAATACTGCATTAATCTTTCTGAACAGCAGTTGAAAACCAGAAGGGAATTATCTAGAAAACTCTGATCTGAAGAGGCCCATGAATAATAGATAACATTGTTTTTTTGATTTAGATGAGACAGAGGGCACACCAATGAACACTAGCCCCTTTTATTCCTTCAACGTGAGTTTCAAAAGAAATGCAGATTTATCTTTGTACTTGCTGTCTGTGGGAGGAAAAAAGCGTTGTTTTGGAGTTGGTCTCCTCCATGGCGGAGGGGTACTGGGGGCAAGTGTCTTTCTCACTTTGATATTCCATTGCATGGTCATGTCAGCTCAGCATGGCTGGGAAATAAACATCTGAGCACAAGCATGTTCAGTTAAGAACAAATTTATAAATCTTACAGATTCTGCTTCAATTTGCCAGTTTACTTTCTGCCACAGTAGCCTGAAAAATGTAATCTAGAGTAACTGAAGATTTGCATTCTGCAGCACAGAGGCTGACAATGTGTTTTACTCTCTGCTAGGTCAAACCTTTTGTGAGGGAGCTTTATCTGCTAATACAAGGCAGCAGTAGACAGAGTTGAGTGCAAACAAAGGGCTATGTTTGGTTTGCCATCATGTAAGGTAAAGCTGCCCAGTGAAACAGGTGAATGGCTCAGAACTTGTAGTGTGTTGCTATGCCATTGTAGATGTATCCATGAACGATGCTAAAGACCTACTGTGGCATCTCAGAGGCCATATGATGACAGTCTTACAATGCTAGTATTTCACAACATAGGTAATATTGATATGTTAAACTGATTATAGTGCACTGGCTGCGTAAGTACAATTCAGCATGAGAAACTGAAAATTTTCTTTACTTACGAACAATAGCTTAAGAAGAACAATTGTTCCAGGCTCTGCGAGAGAACCTATTACCACAAGTGCTTCATGATTCATTTGGGTCTGGCTCCAGCCACAGCATTAATCAAGGCTGGTTTTTCCACATGGAGCAATTCTAGCCATGGAGTATACTACAACGAAGGACTTGAGCATTTTTTGTTTTCCAAGATGCTTGTATTCCGTACCTTCGTTGATTGTTAGGGAGGAAAATTCCAAACATATCATCTATTAATAAAAAAGTCTCCATCAGGCTGTTTGTTTTGTTTTGAGCAGTATGTTTTGCTTTTGTAACGTCATAGAATTTTTAGTAATGTTCAGTACCAGTTTTTAAAATTCTTACCAAGGAGGAGCAATGTTAGAAGGCAAAAAGTGACAATACAAGAGATGTTGTACTGACATTTCTGGGCATTTACGATCCAGTACTGCAAGTTTTTCTCCAATTTCTCCTAAGTCTAGTAATAATGAAAGAATAGGTGAAATTAAATGTCCTTCTAAACCAGCGTTCTGTCTTAGCTAAGGGAGGATTGTAAGCAGGAGAATATACATGGTCTGCTGATGTTTACCTGAACTACTGTATTAGCCACAGCTAGATCCATCTTCCACTCGTTTGGCTGCGTTTTAGGTTTATTTGAGTTTTCCTTTTTTTAATCAATTTGTGCTTTGGTTTCCATAAAACCGCAGAAGCAGTGAGTTGTACAATTTTACCATGTGTGGGTGGGGCAATATCATTGTTTTGCTTTAAACCATCTGCCCAATAATCCGTGGTTCTTGTGCCTCAAATGAGTATTTTTTGTCCACTTTCTGCACGGAGTTTAGTTAGGTATTGCCTTGTACCCCTTCTTCCTAACATTTCCAAGCTAAAATTTTCTATTGCTCCTTCTTAGACACACTGTTTTATCTGCTTATCCTTGTGGTGTCTCTCAGAAGATTTTATAGTTTTATTAACCATTAAAAAATTATGAGATCCAGAACTGCCTACCATATTTAAGGTGTAAGTGCCTAAAAGACTTGGACAGCAGTCTAACAGTATTTCAGGTTTTTTATTTTTTTCAATTTTCTTAAGAGTTCATGGTGTCCTACTTATTTATTCTATTCTTTCACATTATGTTTTACTGTCAGAAAGCATATTTTCTGATGCTTTTAGAGTATAATTTAAGCAGATCACCTGATTGGTTTTCTCTGCGTAGTAATACCCATTTTAAAGCCTATCTGACTGTGTCTGGTACTGAAATGTAGTTAAAAAATGATAGCGGAATGTTTTCCCTACTCATAACTCCTTTGCCCTCTTTTTCCATTTCTGGTTTTGTTACCTAGTCCGTCACTGCAATGAGTCTTTTCTACAGGTCTTGTAGCCAGTTTCAGATTTGACTCTCATGAATAATCTGGTATCATCTGCAGCTTTTGTCAGTTCCTTATTTGCCTGCCTGTCCTACTGGAAGTAATATTGTTTATTATTTATGGATATGAAGAGCAGCACATATCCTTGTAGAGAAACTGACTATTTGTTCTTGTCCTTTTTTTACTTGACTTTTAGTTCTTTATTATGCTATGAGAGGATTACACTCCCTTTTTCTTTGATGATTTAGTTTTTTCACTAGCCTCTAGGCTAGTGAAACTTTTCAACAGTATTTTTGGAGGCGCAAATCTAGCTTGTCCTTCTCTGTATGCTTATTGAATTTCCAAGATGTTTAAAAGATTTTGTATAAAAATGTCATACTTAATGAAACTTTGCTGTCTCTTCCCAAGTCTATTATATTACTGATACTTTTGGTGGCAATTCAATCTGTCTCTTTCGGGGTTAGGCTCAGGCACAGCTAAGCTCTCAAGTGAGAGAAGAGTGACTGATCAGCCAATACACAATTTTTAATGATTTAATTAGAAAAATAAATTAAAAAAATAAAGCTTCAGTGATGCAACTTCAGAGTGATTATCAAAATGTTAAAGACAGTTAAACAGAGAAGCAAAAATCCAGAAGTTATTTCTTTAGCTATTCTCTCATGTGGAATAATGTGTAGCGTAAAGTAGTGAAGTCTGGTGTTTTTCAAGTAACCTCGTGTGCTTCAGATGATTTGCAGTGAAGCTGCATGACTGCGAGAGGTTAAATCCAGGGAATCTGTCCAGAAAGAAGCTGTAAGATTTTTTTTTTTTTTTAAAAAGTAGTAAAAACTTACCAATTCTGCCTGAGAGATGCTGAGACAATGGCTGCCAGCCAGTACTTTTTCCCTGGCCTTAGGTCTGTGCTTAATGGAGAGCTTAGTGCTTCATATGCTGGCTTCAGTCAGAAGACAGAGTGAGCACGGGAAAGAGTTTAATGCACAGATGATACTGAGATATCCTTGGACTGCAGCAAACTGCTTCAAACTAGCAATTGAAGGATGGTTCTCCCTCTACAGACAATAGCAGATTAGATGGGGAAGGAATCTTTCTAAATGCACTGTCATCTTCAGCAATTAACAGCATTTGAAAAAAAAAAAACCACCAAAACCCACTAAAACTTGGAGTTCTTTTAATCCCTTGCAGTTGTAAGAAAGGAGACTATATAGTGCTTAACCAGTGTTACACTTGTGTGCTGGGAAAATGGGGAGTTATGCCCCTGGACGGTTGTGCCCAGAGTAAAATTGGACTGTGTGGTGTGACTGGACATTTTCTAAAGCAAAGGCCAGGCGCATGACCAGGAAGATGCCCTTGAGAACAGTGAAAAAGGCTTCCAAAGCATTGCTTCGATAGATAGGAAAAATGAATGTTGTGCTTGTTTCTGAGGGAAAGAAGTTCAAAGAACAGTTAGTGATGATGGCATGACAAACAGATTTATGTGACCACAGTCTAAAAGCAAGCTGAGTCACTTAAATGTTTAATTGTATTGTTTTTGTTTGCCTATCTGGAGTTTTGTTATCAATGATAGGCAGTGGTTACTTTGAAAACAGTATTTGATTTAGCTGTAATAAAGTGATGGCTTTATGGGAACCGAAGGATATTACATAAGTGAAGCAGAAGTTATTTTCCCAGAAATTGCTGAACTTATCCAAGCAGAGAGGTAAAAAAGCTTTCAAGCATTAAGATAAGGAATCAAGTCTGACCCTCTCGAGCATCTTCTTTGCATTAATCCAGCAGCACACAGGGGACTTGACTCCATTTAGCAGGGCACTTACAGTATGTACAGAATTAAGAGTATGAGTAATGATATTGACTTCAGTCAGAAAACTCACAAGTGTAAGTTGTACATAAACATGAAAATGTTTCAGAATCTCAGTTACAATTGATTAACCTTTTGTTCCTTAAATCAGTCAGAACAAAACATGTACTCTGCACCAGGAACTTCAGACTCAGGGTTCATTAGTAATGTAGAAATAAGAGTAAGCATTTCCCTACCATAGTTCTGAGGTAAATGTTTAAACAAAGAATAGTTGTGAGCCATGCTGAGCAGACACAGTAATATTAAAAGGCCTATCGAGATGGGTGCAATGATTGGCAAAATATTTTGGGAAATTCTGTTGATGAGTAATTAAAAACATATGCTCAGTATAAGGAGAAAAACCTGAGAGCATGAAAATAGGAGGATAGAGACAGGAGTGTCACTGTAGTGCAAGTAAAACATGCTTGTAGGGCGATATAAGTGTTAAAAAATGCAATACTGGGTTACAGTCTTCATATCCCACAGTAAGGCAGGAATAGACCTTTGTTCATTTTTACACATACATCTGCATCTTTATTAGATGTCCTGTAGCCTTAATCTGTATCTTTTTCATCATCAATATGGAATTTCAAGTGGAAAATTTCCTTCCGATTTGGGTACCATATAACCAAAAATATTTCTTAACTGGAGGAAGAATTCAGGGAATCATAACAAAATGATTTTAAAAATTGACTTCCAAGGAAATAAAAATGAACAGAACATAAAAACTTGATTAAATTACTGCTGAGCTGAGACATGGGAGCAGGCTGGATCTATGGGGCAGTAAAAGCAATGCAAGGAAGGAATCATTCGTCCATATACACAGATATAAATAAGAAATTGCAAAACAGTCAGCAGAGGCTTAATAACAAGAAACTGTTTCCTGAAAATGAGGTCTTTTAGCTAGGAGGCCAGTCTCCCAGATGAGGGAGGGGAAGCCCCTCTGTAAAAGCAAACCAAAATAAAACTTGAATTGGGAGAATATACGTAAAACAACCTAAAGTTGTAAGGGAATTATATTGTGTGATATAACAGCCTACTGTTCTACTAAAGCCATACAGATTACAAACATGTAGTAGGAGCTCAGACTTAAAAAGCGCTCTTCCCCCATGGATTTTATTGCTTCTGTAGGACAGAAATATTTTTTTAAATGACAGCTTACATACTTTGTCTTTCATCAGTCTTTGGTGCAGTAGTATTTCCTTTTTTCACACACACAAAAAAAAAGAAGTGGAAATGGAAGAATAAAACACATCAGGGTGAATTTTCCATTGGAGGAGGTGAAGTTTGTTAGATTAGTGAAGACTGAGCCAGATTTTATCCTGAGTAACTTTTTGGATATTGGATCATTGCATGGATAACTGACATACTTCGTTCATTGTTCTCCAGGGAAGTAAATTCTAAGGTCATTTGGGTGCAGTATACCTAAATTTGTTAGAGTATTGTGCTGCCCATACAATTATTTAAGTGTAGTAATGTGGTATTGACCAGGATCCTGTTGTGCTTAGATGCTGTTTATAAAGAACCTGTTAAATCCTTGTCTTATAGAGCCTGTTAAGTGAAACGGAAAACATAGAAGAGGAAGCAGATGAATCCTAAGTCATAGTGTGGTGGTAATAGATGGGTCTGGTAATGTTTATGTATCCTAGCCTATTTGTTAGCATTTTGGCAAGGGGCTGCGTTGAGTCAAAGTTAGAAAAGGGAAGATGAGGAGGTTTGGAAACGTGTCTTTAAGCATAGAAACAACATTGGAGGAAATGAGAAGGTATGATTTCTCATTCCTCTTCTATTGACCACTTGGAGACATAAGTTAACATTTCAGCAGAGAGCGTGTGTGTCTAAACTGAACATGATGCCAAGATTATTGGCTGGAGTGATAGGCAGGATAGTTGTAATATTTGTTAATCCCTGTATATCAGATATATATGTTCCTGTGAGAGAGAAGGGCAGTAAAAGAAGAGAGTGTAAAAGCTCAGCTTTAGTGTGCTGAGTTGGAGTGTTTGGTGAGATGATGTCGGTGAGGTAGGAAGAAGGGAGGTAGTCCGAAAGGGGCAGGACTGCCAGCAGCGCATAAGTCCCATTTGCCAGCCTGAAGTTCTGAGGCACATCAGGTGCAGAGTTCAAATGACTTGCTAACATTAATTTACATTATTTTTCTCTAAAGGAGAGACCCTGGTGCCAGTGACAGGGCTCAAAAGCTGGAATGATATCACTTTTTCTTATGAGATACAAATAGATTTCAGCACAGGAAGGACAGAGGATGGATGGTGAAAAGGTTAGGAACATTTTAGAAAATGATGACGTCTGGATGATGTCAGATAGTTCTCTTTCAATGTTTACGGTGTCGTTTGACAATGAATAATGTGTAATAGAATTGAATAATGTGTAATAGACCTAATAGATATAATGCACTGGCCCAGTTCCATCTTGCACAGTCATAACCTACTTTTGTACATTTCCCTCTAGCCTCAATTTATTACTCTTAAGCCTCCTTACATCAGCTTCTGTCTAGAGCACAGTGAGATTTTGCAGTATATCTGGCATGATTTACATAGTTTGAACTACTTAGGAAATTTTGATTTTGCTGTATTTTGATAGTAATAATTGTGATTTTTGTCTTTTTGTAGTTGACACAGCTTGATTCTGGTTTAGGTTTTGTGTGGAAGTGTCTCTGTACATAGTACTCAACACTAGCTTCCTAAGACTAGCCACTGAACCAGCCTCAGGATAAGTGATGGGCTATCATACTGTAGTGACCTTTTCTCTAATGGTTAATCTTACTGAGCACATTATGATACTGAACACAATAATTATTACGCTTAGTAAGTACTTTCTTACTCTTGTACAATAGTGATTAAAAAATCCTGCAAAGACGATTGGTAGGGAAGAAGAAACCTCTGAATTGTTTCTTCGGATACTATGATACTTTTGTAACTCATGGAAATAAGGGGAGACATAGAGTCACTGGTGTGCTGACAGAGAAAGGCATATTCTGCTTGGTGAACCTAATATACTATTCTGGAATCAGTGGGACTTGAGGAGAGAAAGAAACATTTTTTTCTGAGTTTGATGTTTTGTTTTGTTTTCTTGTTTTGTTTTATTTTGCTTTGGACTGGCGTTTTTTTGGTGTTTTGGCTTTGGTTTTTTTTGAATGAGGAGCAGAATTGAACCATTTGGAATATATTTGATTCTTTGTGAAGCAGTGATAAATGGTAAAATTTTAACTCTTGGAGGGACAGTCCTAAATATAGACAATTGGCAAGTGATCAGTTGACTGATTCAGCAGCCTTTCTTTTGCTTAACGAAGGTTTTAACACTCAGTCAAAGTCATTTGCAGGCCTGATTGGATTACAGCTGAATCAGATGGAGTGTAGTGATAGGTGATGCTCCTTCAGGCATCCACCTGCTCCGGTGTGGGGTCCTTCATGGACTGCGAGTGGATCTCTGCTTCCCAGTGGCCTCCATGGACTGCAGGGGCACAGCCACCTCACCGTGGTTTGTGCCACAGGTCACAGGGGAGTCCTTCTTTCAGGACCTAAGCACCCTCTTCCCCATCCTTCTCCACTGGCCTTGATGTCTGTGGAGATGTTCTCATATTCTCACTCCCTGTTGCTGCTGCAGTTCAGCAACTGCGCAACAAATTTTTCCCCTTCTCAAATATGTTATTCATGGAGGTGCTACCTCAGTCACTAGCTGGCCAGGTCTTGATCAGCTGTGGGTCTGTCTTAGAATTGACTGGCCCTAGCTCCATCAGCTATAGAGGAAGCTTCTAGCTGCTCTTTGTTTAAAGAAGCCACCCCTGTAGCCTCCCACTACCAAAGCCTGGCCCAGGCAAAAACACTACAGTTTTTTAGGCTGAATCATCTCACTAAGGCATAGTGTGCAGTAGGAGACCATATACTTCCTCTCTGCCACCCCTAAATGTGTGCATTTATGTCTTTGTGATATGATGGTATTGTGGTGGCTAGGGATAGTGAAACTGTTAATTTGCTGCAGCCAGCTTTAAAACAATGTTGCTTGGCCATTTTTAACATCAAAGCTGTTTTCTGTATGAGAAGAAGAGTTGTGGGATGGCTTTGTTTCTTTGCTTTCTCTGTGTTCCATGAGGCTGACTACACGTAAAACCAGTACCATGCTACTCTGTGGAATTTATTCTCTCCCCTGAAAATTTGACATGCACTAAAACTTCAACATTGGCAGTCTTATGAAGAATAAGCAAAGGCAGTGACTTCCCTTATTCTTTGGAAGGGTAGAGTAACTACACATTAAAGAATTAATTCCAGCCATGAGTGGTGTAGACTGGAATTTCATCTCAAGAGACATAGACTCATACCCTGTTTCAGATCACATGTGAAAATGAGTTAAGTGATCTAATCTTAGCAGCTATTTGTTTACCCCTCAAAATCATTTCACAGTTTGGAGCTGGCAGCTTTTGCATATTGGAAGATGAATTTCTAAGACAAAATCTGTGCAATAGTTGTTAGTGTGAGCCTGTCTCAGTATCACAGTGTTGAGCTTTCATTTGAAAAAGCAAGCAACCAACCCAAATCAAAACAGTCACCAATTTAGCACTGCAGACAATGCCCTCCTTCCTTGCCCCACCATGTGGTAATCGGCCCTGTTACAATCTCAGGGTCTGAAAAGAATTTATTTACCGATTCTAAATAAAACACAGATTGCTATTGATAGAGATTATCTGATCTAAAGAAACCTTTTTAGTTACGTTTAGGTAAGTATGAAGACTATGAAGTCTGTTTGACTGAAGTTACTGAGATCAAGTTAACTTGCTCTCTTGCAGAGAGCAAGTTAAAACGTATGTCTTACTTGCTGTTGAAAGAAATCTATCCCTTTTCTGTGCTATCTGTTTCCAGATAATTTGAATGTGTCTCTACCAAATTGTCCATGGAGGCAGAAGCCATTACTTGAGAAAAGTTTCAGGCTTTCTTGACTTTTTTTTCCTCAGCCGCCTTGTAGAACTTATTTGAGATTATATTGTTGCTGTCAAATGACTTACAACTTTTCTCTTAGGTTGGGAAATCAAGTTCTGCTCTGCATTACAGAGGTAAAAATACAGAGTAATGCCAGTTCTTCTAGCATTAATTTATGTTTATACTGAGAAATACATACTAGTTTCAAAGCACAAAAATGAAACACTAAATATAAAAATGATCTCTACAGTGCAAACCAATAGACAGATAAACTTACTTGCTTCCTTTGCTCCTCAACTTTCTAGATTCCTAAGAGGAGAAAGGAAGGAGGTCTTTGCTTACATATTGTCATGGTTTAGGCCCATCAGGGGACAAAAGACCACGATTAGACTCAAGTACCAAAGACTAGAGAATTGCCAAAAGGCAAGGAGGGCTTAATTGTTGCTTATGGTCCCAGACAAAACAGACCAGGCTACATGGCTTGGGGAAGAAAACAGAACATAATTTAATCCACCACCAACTAAAACATAACCATAAAACCCCAAAACATAACCAAGACAAAACAACACAGAGTGGTACAATGATGAAGAGCACAACCAGCCCTTTAAGACCATCTTCTCTCCACCCCTCCTCTCTTCCCGGGCCCTGATCCCAGTATCTTTATCTCCTCCCCCACTGAACAGCTCAGGAGGGAAGGGAATGGGGATTTCAGTCAGTCTGTTCCTGATGACTTCTGCCATTTGTCTCTCCTCAGGGCTGATGGGCTCGGCACCAGTCCTCCCTGCTCCTCCCCAGTGTACCTCACACACCTGGAAGCCCTGTACGGGCCACACTGACGTGCGTTCATCCCAAAGGCTGCAGCTCCTCTCTACCTCTCATGTGCGTCTTGCTCTGTGACTCGCAGGCTCCTACCTGTCTGGGTGCACTCACACATAGCTGCTGGTGGCTCTCAGCTCTGCCACTGCCCTCCATGGGTTGCAGGGGCACAGCTGCGTTCTCGCCACGGGTTGCAAAGGGGTCTCCGGTCTTGTGATCCTCTTTCCATCCTGCTTCTCTGACTGTGGGGTCCTCATGGTCGCCTCCATCTTGTATCACCCTTACACCGCCTCCCAAGCACTTAAAATTCCCGTCCTTACATAGTGATGCCAAAGACACCAAACTGGCCCAGCTGGAAATGGGTCTGAACTCAAGGGCTGGGAGAAAGTCTAATAATTCTTTACTGGTTCTTCACTGCAACTCCCTCCCCATTACCAAGCAAAAGCGGCTCCTTGTTAAACCATGACACATATTTAATATTAATATTTAATTTCTTCTCATTCTTTTCTTTTCTTTCTACTATCTCTCTATTTCTGCCAGTAGGATATTGTATGGTCAGAGCCACGTGGGTTTTAGGAGTGGGGCCATATCTACCAATATGTGTGAAGCTAGTATAGTGTTTCAGCAGATTTCATCACCTTCAGCACTCTGTAGTATAAATATATTTTGGTTCTCCACCAATGCTTGTAGTATTGCAGTTTGTCATTTCCTTCTTTGCCAGACAATGAGGTACAGGTTAGTTCTTTTAAGTGTCTTACAAAATTTGAGATATATAAACATATTAGTCTATGATTGTTTATAGAATCATAGAATGGTAGAGGGTGGAAGGGACATTTAGAGATCATCTAGTCCAACCCCCGTGCAGAAGCTGGTTCATCTAGATCAGGTCACACAGGAACGTGTCCAGGTGGGTCTTGAAGACTTCCAGGGAAGGAGACTCCGCATCATCCCTGGGCAGCCTGTGCCAGGGCTCCCTCATCCTCACAGTAAAATAGTTTTTTCTTGTATTTAAATGGAACTTTTTGTGTTGCAGCTTCATCCCTTTACCCCGTGTCTTGTTGCTAGATACCACAGAAAAAAGGGATGCCCCAACCTCCTGACCATTTATAAACTTGTAAATATTAATGAAATCCTCCCTCAGTCTCCTCTTCTCTAGACTAAATAGCCTCAGTTCCTGCAGCCTTTCCTCATAAGGAAGATATGAACTACCATTTTCTGTTCTACCTTAACGGCATGCTGTCCATTCCTAGACAACCATGAAGTTCATCTAGCCTGCCTCTGAGATTATTTCTCTTTGGGTTTTGCTGCACTGGAAAACAAGCAAGGAGGATAAACAAGATGTGAAATGGCATTCTAAATCTTTCTAGCCCTACTTAACTATGTGTATCCTCCATTCTTAATTGAATGCTTAATCACTTAACTTTTAAGCTAGTTAGATATTAATTTTATTTCTTTCTACATTTGAGTTTTTCAGGGCCAATGCTGTTTGATGATGTTGTGGAAAGTAGTAAGTAGTAGTTAAGCTATAGTAAGTAGTGATTAAAATCTACGTACTTCTCTATCAACCATATAATTGTTACTGGTACTGTATTAACATCAGTAAGAGCAGAATCTGTGTTTTTCTTCCATGAGTCAGAAGTGGTTATACAAGTGAAGCTTATGGGTAATCGAGAGATGAGAAATTCTGCTTAGGGGGTTCTAGGCTTATGACAAAGAGCAGGAAAACCCCAACACTATTTCACTGCACTGTTTTGAGCCGAGGCAGCAGTCCTGTGGTGCAATAGCAGAATTTACCTCTAGAGTAGTAATCAGACAGGTTCTGTCCAATTTGAAAGCTTAAAAGGTGATATAATTGCACTCAAGGCATTTTAAGTGAGAGCATTTTTTGCAGACTCAGATTTATTATGTTGTGGGAACATGAGACTCACTTAAAAGCACAGGTTTGGTTTTTAATGTTTCCAGAGTGACTGTATAGATCCTTTAGGTAGAGAACATCCATATTAGCAAAAGAAAAGAAGCCAAGATAGAGGAATCTGGAAGGAAAGTATTAAACCCTGAATGTGACTGTTTGAACTGACATCCTAGCCTTACCAGTTAAACTACCATTAAACTACTGTTAAACTACCATTTTCATCTAGTTCACTTGCTTGCATATTTGCACTGTCTGCCACTCACACAGTGAGAAACCCAAACTCTGTCCCTTTGCAAGTGGGTTAATGGACTAGGGAGTCCTTGGGCAGAGTTCTCTGCCTTATATATCTGAACTTGACTAAAGTGAAAGGCTAAGGACGATTTCTGAAATCCTACTGAGCCAACTGAGTGTTTGTGTCTGTGTTTAGTTCACGCACACACATGTATGTGCACTCATATGCATGTTGTAGTGCATCTCCCAACCAGTATAACTGGTGTCGAGCTCAGCTAATATAACGGAATGCAGTCCCTTGTATTTTCCTCTCATGTCTGTAGAGGTTTCTTCTAGAAATTGCTGAAATGTGCAAGAAAATTCCTGACCTGACAAGGGTGGAGATCTTGGAGACTGGTCAAGTTGATGTCTTTCATAGCTATTAGAAATACCGAATACCGACTTCTTAGGTCAATTTGCACCTCTAAAGAAAGGGGAATCTAGACTTTCCTTAAACCCCTATTGTGTGTTACAGCCTTTGCTGTCCAGTAATAGGGCATAAAGAAATGGAATGAAACTGCATCGGGGAAGACAGTAAGAAAAGGTTCTTCACTGAGAGGGTTGTCGGTCCCTGGAACAGGCTCCCTAGGGAAGCAGTCACAACACCGAGCCTGTCAGGGTTCAAGGAGTGTCTGGATGGCTCTCTGAGTTGTATGTTTTAGTTTTAGTTCTGCTAAAACTAAACAGGAAGTTGGAGTTGGTGATCCTTACGGGTCTTTTCCATCTTGCAGTATTCAAGAATTCTGTGATTGTATAAAATATGAAAACTTTGTTCCTTTGACACTAAAAGAAATAAAGAAGTTTTTTTTCCCAAGCTTTTCTACAAATCACAAAATCTGTTCTTTCATGCAGTCATAATTTAACATGCTTTTCTTTGTACTTTCAAGACTGGATACAAGTTTATCTTTAGCAGATACATTCAGAGCATCAGATACATTTAAGTTCTTGAGAAAGCATGTCAGGTGAACTGACATTTCTAACAGGAGAGACGATAGAGATCCCAGCAGAAACCACAGCTGCAGTAAAAAGAACAAGTGCCTAGATATTACCATCACTGTACACAGCTGAAAGATCATTTATCTTCAGGTTAAAAGACTGGGCCATTACCATAGGCTATTCATCTATAGCAGTTCAGAGGAGCTAAGGAGTGATGTACTTTCTAATCCAAGTGTGCCCTTTTTATGGAAGAGTAACACACCTTGTTTTGAGGACCTCTTAATACATTTCTGAATGTTTAGGAAGTAACTGCATTTTGTGATAGTTTTATATGAGTTAGATTGATAAATGATAGACAGAAGAGCATGTTGAGTGCACTGAGAGTTGGAAGGCACCGCTGTAGTAAGAAAAAATAACCAAAAGAAGTGTGTTAGAACAGGTAAAAGGCAGGGCAAAGGTATTTTCCTGCACTTTCTGTAACTATACAGAATACTTGGGTACTTGTAAGCCCCATTGTATTCCTATGCCTTGACACTGAGTATAATTTGAAACGATAAAGTTAGGAATGGCTTGCTGAAAATCATGAAACTTTATTTGAGATGGTTTTTGGGTGAGACAGAGTCAAGACCAGAGAGTGAAAACCACAGAGAAAATCAAAAAGAGAGAGAGAAAAGTGGAAACTAGATTGATAAAATGAAAGATAGTGTTTACTGAATGCAGAAGTGTACTGTTTGGTTCCTGGTTCTGTCGAGAATCTAAATAATCTTGAGAATTTGACACAAGTCTTGAAAAATTCCTCTTCTCCCTATGCTTATATTCTCTGTCTCCAATGTATAGTTAATATTATTAGAAAGATATTAATTTCAAGGACTCATCTTTACATAATTGCAAATGTTTCTGAGGGCATTTAATTAATGTAAATCAACATCCATAAAATTTAAAATAGCTCAAACTGAGCTTTAGTTACTAGGTCTTTTTCCTGGCAAGCCCTTATAAGAAAACCTATATACATTTGATAGTTGTATTGGAAGGCCAGAGAGCAGTGTAAATCAAGGGAACAAAATGTCTGTTGGAAATAGTGGGCTAATTCCAGTCACAGAGTCCCTCTCTGGTGCTCTTGGCTTCTGCTGCTCAATGGTCTGTGGGAAGAAAGGTTTTTCTGTTCATTCTGAAGGCAGCCATGGTGAGCCACAGTGTTACTTCTATTTTTGACATGGTGGCCTGTCATCCAGCACCCAATACAAAATCTGTCTAGTCTATATGTCTTAAAACACATCTCTTTTAAGTGCATCTTTTGAAGTGCTCCTGGAAGTAAGAATCAACAAGCTCTTTATCATATGCTGCTAATTCAGAGATTAGTGGCGAATCCTTGAACTGGACTTGCTGTCAGCTGGGAGAAGGACACAGAACATCAGTGCAATATATTATTTTTAGCTAACAACAATCCATAAGGTAAATATACTTAGTCAGATGTTATAACTTTTTTGTCTCTATTCTCAGATCTGCATAGCTGCTGTGCCAGGACACCAGTGGAAGGATGAGAATAGGTGTAATTAGGCGTGGTTTTGCAGTGCTGGTGGTGAGGAGAACTGGGGCAAACATGCAAAGGACTGAGCATACATTCTTTGAGATGAGGATAGAAAAAGAAATCTCTCTGTGTTTGTACACAACTCTATGTGGAACATTAAATCCTAAGCAGGTATTCCTCATATTTAAAGTCTTACAAGTCTGTATAGAATTAATTGTTTTATATGTCAGGTTATTAGATAGGAGGATGTGCAGTTACTCTGTCCTACTGAACATAGCCAGCATGTCTACATCGATATGTACTTCCACACACCAACCCGAAATATAAATTGTCCAAAGTTCACACCTGTGGACACTTCTGTATCTGGAATTTAAGAGTCATGCCTTTTGTTATTAAAATGAAACTCTGCTCCATAGAGGTTATTCCAACCTCATCCCACCACAGACATTTAAATTTAGATGCTTTTCTTCATAGAAATGTGTAAATCTTCAAAACAAAAAACAGTAGGAAGATTTTTAAATAGTGAAAGACAATTGGAAGTGAAAAGTTAAGTAATTTCTTTCAGTAATTTGTAGATGGGAGCTTATCTAAATTCTAATTTGTACAATGAAGTCTGAAGAAAGAACATGGTATCTTTAGTGAGATCAATAGTGAGAATTCAAGTAAGTGATGCTAGCACAGCTCAGCACTCTTTTGGCAAGACCAATGATATTTCAGAGGAAATAGGAGAAATGTAATAATATTGTTCCAAAAAGCTGCAAAGCTTCATGCTCTTCCTGCAACGTTAATTAGGGTCTCAGTTTGAGCTGTAATTGGTATTATTTTCAAATCTGTGGTGTTTGGAGAATCAGTTGCACTTACATGAAAAAAGGCACTTCTGTAATTGAGAACAGTAATATCTGGGAACAATATCATACTAGTGTGTTTGCTTGGACAGAATTTCTGAAATGTCTTGCCTTTTTCCTTTCCCCCCCGCCCCCTTTGCCTTTCAGAATGTTTATGCTGAGTCTCTGCTAGATTAATTATCAAATATGAGCTGTCATGTTACTTGTATCATTTAGCCACAATGAATGAAGTGCTTAGATAGGGATGGTATCTGTCTTCGGTGTCCTGCTATTTACAAAGTATTCAGACTTCCAAATTGAATAGTATTGTTTTTTTTTTTTTCTGAGGAGATACATATCAGTTAAGAGATTTTACTCTTCAAGTATTTTCTACTATGTTATGTGAATGTTGTTTTTTATACTGAAGCATTCCTGAGGAGTTCTATCCATGAGGAGGAGTTAGGTTTAGATTTCATTTTTAAAGTAGTGGTTTGAGTTTCCTCTTATTATTATAAGCACAGTTATCACTTTGTGTGACATTAATTGATTTCACAGGCTAAATGTCAATGGAGTAAAAACTTCAGTTTTTCTCACTGGTATTGACTTAAGCGTGTTGCCCAGCCCAAATGCTTCTCAGTGCACCCTTCATAGCAAAACAGATATTTTGTGTCATGCTCTTGTTAAAACATGTATCTATGTTACTATCTGTATATCTTATGTCCTGTTTTAAATGAAAACCTGAAACACAAATAAAACTTTCTATTTTTATGGCAGTTGTGACACTAACTACTGCATCAGGTTCCTCAAATGCATAGAAATCATTACAGTGTATTTTTAAGTCTGGTTTTAAAGTCACATGAATGCAATATTCATGTGACTTCAGCAAGTGGATATGTGTCTCCTCTGATAACTGTTAACAGTCTATTTTTGTAAGCAGACCTCATTCCCAAAATTTGCCTCTCTTACATTGCTATGTCTGTAACAGAAGACTCAAATCACGAAGCCTCTACAAGTTGTTCCTTGTATAAATTTAAACATCTCACTAATCTGTTTGAATAATTATGTTATATAGTACTTCAAATCACTTTCGAGTCAAGTGCTTTTTTTAATCGGGAATGGTAAGTGCGTGTTGGTCTTTATATACATGAACATCACCAGAGATTAGTCTTCAAGTATGATTCCGTATAAAAATGTTGCCATTCTACCTTTTATCTTCTTTGACTGATTCTGATTAAAAAATATTGCTCTACTTAATTGATAAAATAAAGGAGTTATGCCATGTTTGTATTTAACAGACTTTCCTAATTCCACTAATGCCGAACAGATACCCTTTCAGTGGCAATACAAGGCCAGCACATGCTTCCCTTATTCCACTTGTTCTTTCAGTGCAAAATGCTTGTACTACATGAAGAGCTGTCTAATGGTTCTCTGATCTGCTGAGATTTATGCAACTAATGAGCAGAAATAATATGCTAAAGAAATGTCAGATTGAGAACAGGGACCTTACACTGCAAAGCTATGAAATCGTCACCAGTTTCTAACATTACCACTGTTCTGTTCTGACAAGTGTGTAACAGGATACTGGTCAGTATCTCCAGAGGTCATGAATCCCCCCCCTTTTTTAACAGCTCGAACACCTAGCAAATACAGATAAATTTTACTTTATGTGTTGCAATGTTCTCGTAGCTGGAAACACAAGGAATTGTCTTACTGGCACATACTAAACATCCATGTGATGGAGTGTGTTGTGTTTCTAGTCACTGAGTTTAGTTACAAGCAAAATCTAAATATCCTATCAGTGTTCTTGGACTTCAACAGTAGAGAAGTGTAGGTCTGGCTGCTGCAGTCTTGTGTATCAGATATTTAGGCTTGTGTAGGTCTCCTTCAGTTTGGGATTTTTTGGTGTTCTGTAGTTATTGGCTGGTTGTGGTTTTTTCCCCCACTGCTCCCAGAGATTTAAGGACTTCTCTCTGTGCAAGAAGTGACTTAGGAGGGATTTATACTCTTCAGAATTACTTTAAGCAAGTTTATAGCTCCATGATTTGATGGAAGTAAGATATTAGCCTGAGAGGATGTAGATTGTTCTCTGATAGCCTACATTTCTCTCATTACCTTTGGACCCTTTGTTCTTTACTACAGCAGACACAGAAATCGATGGATACTGCTTTTCCTGACAGTATGCTCTTCAACTGAAAACCAAGAGCTTGACTGTTGAGGAAAAGCAAGCAAGTCCCTACAAGGGAGAGGATGAATTTATCAGCATTTTCTGTAGATTAAAATGCATCAGAGTGTGGTAAATATAAAACTAGAATATATTCTTTATCTGCCAATTGAAAGGTAAAGTTGAAATACTACTGTAATTTATTTTTTTGTTGTTACTGTATTTTTTTCCTAAAATATTTATTGTCTTTTGAATTAGCTAGGACAGCAGAATTGCCAGGGATGATGAATTGCCCATTTTGGTGTTAACGGAGAGGATTCAGCAAAACTGTCATTGAAGAGGATGTCTTACTTAATCAGTCATTAGTGTCTCTGCATATGTGAATTTGTCAATATGTATTTACTGTTTCCTCCTGCTTAATAAATTCTGAAATAATACATAGGGTAAACCTTAATCAAAAGAGATGAGATTGAGCCAAATCTTAAACAAAAAAGAATTCCATCTAGATATGTTGCTTGTTCTCATATTCTGTTAATGCATACTAAATGTTTTAATAGAAATGGATGGCATAACATACCTTTAAATAAATTGTTTTATAGCTTTTTAACAGAAACAGTGCTTCAAGGTACTTTGTAATTATACTTTAAATTGTTTTGTCTATTATTTTCCATATTTCTAAAGCAACGGTTCATATGCATATGTAATGTTATTTATCATTACAGAAGCTCTCACCTCTGTTCCAGGTGAGTTTTTTTGGTAGCTACAGTGACAAATGGACTATAGTTCTATATGAGAGAGATGTATTTATTGCAATTTTTGATAGATCTTGGCTGTGCTGGAATGTTAGTGTGATGACCAGCAGAATTAACATAATTTGTTCATTTTTTTTCTACACCAATCATCTCAATACATTAAATGTAAAAGATTTAGCTCATGTTCATATATGTTCTATGCCAAGACAAAATAATGTGAAAGGGTCTGTGGTTCACAGGGACAATAATAATCATCACCATAACTATTGTTTGCAGTATCATCTTCTGTATGTCAGTTCAAGCTGTCATTGGCATTACACAAGAGTAAGAGGGCATGAATCTTACCCAAAATAAGCATTCTTGCCTTTTTGATGAATCTTTGTAGTGGGCACTGTGGTGCTCTGTGGGACCTTAAGTATTGAAGTACTGAACTCTAAAGTTCAGGAAGGAATGGGAACGGCATATTCGAGCATATTTCCTGCTGTAGATCTATCACAGCTTGTCCCAGGAATAGGAGATAATCATGATTCTACCTCGTGATAACCTTTTTGTTCCTCTGGAGTGTATTTTTCAAAGTGATTGTAATTTGTTCCAGTTCTTTTGCCATTTTTCTGTTGTCGGTTGCACTGGACAAATACAAGGATTAGATTCAGTGTTTTCATAAAAAGATATTTAAGAAATAAGTCCCTGCTCAAGCCTATATTTTTTCCTGAAAAATGTGGTATCTTTATCAATATTAAAAAGTTTCCTTGAAACCCAAAGACTCTATTTCAGTTTCCTACCCTTTTCTCATTGAATGCTAAAAGCGTTTCGTGGGGTTTTTTTTTCTATAAATTGCATTTATTCAAATAGGAATAGTTGTGGATTTTTTGTTTTTACGGGAGTGTATTTTACCTGTTCTGTCTCATTAGAAGGAAAACTAACATCGACACAGGAAAAATGAATGTTTTAGATTGTTATTGTATGTTGCCTTTCAGCACACTTTAATTAAAGTGGCATTTGTTTGTCCTATAATATCACCATTCCCTAATCGATGTACTGAGCAAGCACCATGGTGACAAGATAAGTTACTTTGTTTTGTTCCATATGTCTGTGTTCCAAATTTTCCATAGTTTTAATTGGTTCCCTGCAGAATAACATTTACAAGCATATGGTATGAAAAATGCTGACTGCATTTGTTATCATATATTTTCGTACATTGGTGGCACTATATCACCAACCCTTTAAATGTGATTATGAGGTTATTTAATGCAGTCAATAGTGTGCCTAAAACACAGCAAAAAGCTGCAGTGAACCAAATGATATGAAGGAAGTATATTTGAATGCCTTATTAATACTTCAAGGATAGACAGGGAAGTCTGATTCAGAAAAGATTTCAGGTAATGTTTATGCTGAAATGTGTTTTGTCACCTAAGAGCAATTTACAAAGGTCCGTGAAGGCTGCGTGCCATCACAAGAGAAATGTGTGTAGGAATGTGGAATGCAGAAAAGTCAAAATACATGGTATGCTGAAGATTATTGACTTCTGAAGAAATGCACTGTCATTAGCTGATGAAATGGAATGCAAGATCAGCCCTTAAATCTCATGTGTCTGACTTCTGAGATATCAGCACAACATTTTTTCCCTAATTTTGCTTTGCCAGGAGGCAGTCAATCTGAAAGAGAGCATGATTGACTGAAAAGATCCCACTCAGCCTATGAGACAACTCAAGGTCTGAGTTCAACAATATTGACAGAGGTGTTGGGTTATGCCTGTTTGATTGTGCTGAAGTGGAGAGTGTGTCATGGTGGAGAACAGCTGAAGTGAATTTCTTGCTGAGACAAATTGGCCAAGGTGGTTTCAGTCTGTTCCAAGAAGTGCATGCTGGGTTGTTGTATTAATGACCTCCATGGATTTCATGAGCAAACTAGAAACTCAGATACAGCCCAAATGATCAGAGAAAGAAGATCACTCCATACATGGAGATTTCCAATGTCTTAATTCTGTTCTTTTCACATGAATTCAAGAGATACCATATCCCTTCAGTCTCTAGCCTCAACCCAGTCTAACTTGCTGTAAGAATTACTTCCAAATTTCTACCGTTTTAATGTCATCCATGTAAAAAAGAGTAACAGACATTAAAGCAGCACAAGTTCTAAATTTATTAGTAACTAGGCAATCGCTGAAAAGAATATGAATACTAAAAATAATACAGGAATGTGATTATGTATGTTTTCTTGCTCATATGCAATATATACATGGCTCTGATATTGATTGTCATTATGGTGAGACCAATTCAGGGTTCTAAACAGTATAGACCTAACAAATTACTGTATAAGTAAAAAGACAGTCACTTCTCATATTGGAGCATGTTTCTCTTCTTACAGCATCCCAAATGAAAAAGTAGATAGTTCTATTAAAATGAGGTTTCATTTAGTTTCTTAATACATTGTCATTTTTCTAGTGAGCACAGTGTTGCGAGATAGTTTTCAATCAATTTTCAGGTTCTGAAGCAAATTAACCCAACATCTATCACTCACAAAAGAACTTAGGCATGTCAAAGTACTAAAATTCCCTCATGGAAAAAGAAGCTGCCAATAATAAGAAAGAGCTTTTGGGAAAATTCTTTTGGGGAATGGTGTTTGCAGAAGGCATAAAGGACAGCAGAGGAATACTTGTTAATTGGTTTCTGATTTTCAGTATAATAAAAACCTGTTGAACAAGAAAGGTAAATTGGCTTCTTGATCATCTCTTTCAGCTATGATTTTCTTTCTCAGCTGAAGATATCTAATATGTTTTAGGATAAATTGCTGATAGGAAGATGGTGACTATGATTTTATTGTTAGCTTTGACTACTTCTTTGTCTTGAATCACTTAAAATGTAGTTCGTGATGGAGAGGATACAGAAGTTTACATGGAAGATCTGAAACAAAATTAAAATGTGAAAATATAGCTATGCACAATGTTTGCATTAGAGTGTAATATAGTCACAAATATCTATAGCACATTGATAAAAACTTAAATGAAACATTGAGATTGCCAGATGATACATTTTTTTTTAAAAAAATGAAAGTACAGCATAACTCCTGCTTCTATCTTGTCCATGTAACCATACAATTTCAGTTTGATTATGTGATCACTAGTAGTATTTCTGCTGGGCTATTGGCTCACTTCAGGACATGGTTCAACTTGGTGTGTATCACCTAAGGGAGGCTACATTGACTTAAGAATCAATGAAGCTAAACTCCAAAGGATCCTGTATAACACAGTGTTCAAGTGCCTTCTAACTCCTGGCAAATTTATTTTCAGTTACAAAGTTTCTTCTACCATTTTAGGGAAACTAAGCTTCTTAAATACCCTGAGGCCAGAGGTTGTCTATCACAGAGGCAGGTAAATTAACTGTCTTGTTTCAGTTGAATTATTTTGCTGTCACCAAAAACCATAAATACCACATTTTTATTTCTCCAGTATGCCTTCTCTTTACTTTCTATAATGCATCCAGCCTCTGCAGTGTATGATACAGGGGATGAATGGTACCGGTCGCCTCCTGCCACACCACTGAATGGATCCAATTAATATGACAAGGACACTCTGCTCCTCAGATAGATGTGCTCCCTACTTTTAACTCATTTGTTTTTAATATGTCAAGGGACGTCTTCATTCTGTAGTAAGCCAAACAGTTCTTAAAGGAGATTAGTATAATCAAGTCTTGTAAACTGATAGGCATCCCAGTCTCACTTTTGCATCTTAAGTGGCAAGTGGGGAAGGAGAGGGAAGAGTTCTGTAACTTGAGCTCAACATTCAAAGGTATACTGTGACAGGATTTAGTCACAAAGGATAACCTGGAATAGGAATATAATTTGTGGTTTTTTTTGCAGAGCTGAATTGCTGGTAGTTACTGGGTAAGAGTGCTAATCCTGCAAATGATGTATTAATTTGATCAACAAACAGTTAATGCAGCATAAAAGGAAGAGAACTTTTGATTTTTACTTTATTAACTTCTGTGACATAGACTCCTATTGACAGACTGTTGAAGTACTGCTGATTCAAGCTTTAATAATCATTCTGCTGAGAACATTTTCCTTTTTCAGCCATAGGAGAGTACATCCTGTTTTGTCTTGGCAGGAAGAGCAATGTGATATCTTTATTGACCCTAAGGTGATTTAAATAAGCTTTTTCCCTTTCTCCTTTTGTTGCTCTTGAATAATAAAAACTTAAGTTTCCTTGGTTCCCTAAGATAAAGCATATTTAATACATTGTCTGATTTAAGGGCAATATCTCAAAAGTTGGCCCTGAAGGTTAGATTTTGGAGAAGCAAGAGAGTGTGAACATGTAAAGTTTATAAAACATATTGGAAAATCAGTGCTAAACCAATTGATCCAATAGACCTAATTTTAAAAGGAAGCAACAAGATACTGATTGTGGTGCTTTGTCTGATATTAAAATGGCATCTACACTATTTGATTACTCCAACTATTCTTTTTAAAATGAAGACTGCATGTAGAAAGCAATGCGAATTTTAATTTTCCTCAATGTGAATAAATGTATGTGATAAGTTGGAGAGAAGGTACTTCATGAACAAGCAGAGCAGACATGCATGCAATATATTCTATAAAATTAATCAAAAGTGAAATGAGAGTAGATGTTTGTAGTTGGTAGGAATTCATTCTTGAACAGCATCAATTTTATCTGTCTGCAGAATGCCAAATCAGAGCCTGTTGGTAGCAGAAATATTTAAGTGAATTCTCAGCGGCAATAGCTGACCATGCCAGTTCTTGATTAGAAATGACTGGAAAAGAGAGCTCCTGCCTTGTGGAAATTCCAGGAACAATCTAAGGGCAGGGCCTCCTCACCTGACTGGCATGGGAGATAGTTAACCTTTCTCATTTTCATTATTAATTTTGAAGGATTAGCATGCTTGAATGGAACTATTTAAAATAAGGTCTCTCTTTATAAAGCTCTTAACTCTTAAATATGGCCTTTAAAGTATTAACTTTAGAAGAACAATCATGCTTGTTCAACAAGGCTGTGTTTAATCTCCTGTGGGAAGTGCAGTCACTATGAGAGAGGGGACTGTGGATAAGACCAGGTAAAATATGTGTATCGACTAGCTAAATTATATATGAATCACAGAATGGTAGGGGTTGGAAGGATCCTCTAAAGATCATATAGTCCAAGTCCCCTGCTAAAGCAGATCTACCTAGATCAGGTCACACAGGAAAGTGTCCAGGCAGGTATGTGTGACAACTAAGGTGCTAAGACCTTTTCCTAGATGTTGTTGTAGTCTTTGTCATCAGATCTTACTCAACACAAAATATCAGGTGATATTTTATGTCTATCCAACCATTTCTGGAGGTGGCATTGAATTTTTTTGGCCCACTTTTGTTTATCTTTTTTGTGATGCTGTGTCACCCATACTAAAGCAGAAGGCATGGATTTAGAAAATTTCCCTAGTGGATTGTAGGATTGATGTTTGCTGTAAAAGCGTTTTTCAGATCCATAAATAAAGCAACATTGTACAATATAGATCCAACAGGTAATGATTTAAATAATGGCACACTTTATTCCATAGGGAAGAGTCCACTATGTAAACATGTAGTTTACAACTCTTACAGTAAGATAATATCTGTTGCATACTGTACCTGATAAATGGGATTCTGCAAGGGCAAAGAAATACAGTTTTTCTTCTGTCCTCAAAAATAAGAGAAAACAAAGATTATTAGGATAAGAAAACACCCCTTTTATTTTCCAGGTTTTTATAAAACTTTCTAGTGAAAAGAACTATGAAATATTAAGCTAACTTGAACTTTGCATAAAATATTAAATTAACTTTGCATTGGCTTAGAGCCATTTCTTTGTCAAGAGAGAAGGATAATCAACTTAAAAGCCTTCAGGCCGACGGAAGCATAATACTTATAATACTATGAAACAAATACTGGATGTACTCCAAAATAGCAACTCAATACATTTTAAGTCTGAGTTGAAGGTACAATTATGGAGGTACAATACCAGGGTATTGAGCATGTACAAAATCCTCTCCCATCTAAGAAACTGAATTAGAATCTCAGTTGCAATATTTTTTATTATCTTGTCTTTGATCTGGGTAGTTCAGCTTTTATCCCATGAATCTCCGGAAAAGCAAAGTATGTCTCTACAGTCATGCTCCTTTGGCTGCAAGGTTGGAAAAGTGTTCAGTGTTTTTGTCTGACACTGTATTGTTGTGTGACTTGGCAGCTTCTTCTTTATGAATATGCTTTGTTGAGCCATATAGCTCCTTTGTTCAAAGAACTGCTGTCCTTGACAAGTATTGTCCCATCCCATGCAGCAAAATACAGGGGTTTCATTGCAGCTGAAGGACAGAAGATTCAGTAAGATTTGAGACAAAAAAAGAGAATAGTGACTCAAAAAGCAAGACTGTATGTGTCTGCCCGTGTGTGTGTGTTGTGCATCACTGTATGATGGAGAGGGAAAAGAACAAAATTTTTTGCCTTGAGACAGCATTTTGTAAGGAATCATGTTTATAGTAGAAAAAATCTTCAGTACTTCTTATCCTGCAAGATTGTTTTAGCTTCTGTATTAACAGAAGAAAAAAAGAAGAGACAATGTCATTTTTGTCTGGGTTATTGTCATTTGATTAATCACTTTAATAATATGTCCTAGCCTAAGTTTATGCAAACCTGATTGCTAGTATATGTAGTATGTTTGCATGAATCAGCTGTTTCATGCAGGAAAGGACCACTAAAAGATATTTTTGACTATAGTTGCATAAAGGTACAGTTGTTGTAATAATGCTTTTATGTGATTAAAGATGACAAAACTAGGCAAATATGAGTTTCTTCACTGTAAAGTATCAGAGTATCAGAAGAGATCTCATACCAGACTGCAGAAGTAGCTTGATGTTTATAAAACTTTTTTTGGTAGAATAAGTGAATACTGGTCTGTGCAGGTCTGACCTGAGTTGAGTTACCCTGACTGATGCCATCTGTGAATGACACATTATGTCTTTAACTAATTCTATCCCAGGCAACCAGTGTTAATGCATTTTACAACTTACTTTCAATCTAGCTAAACAAAAAGCCATCAACACGAAGAGAGATCAGAGGTCTATTACTTTTATTTGTTTTCATTCTTTAGGGTGGCAGGTCAGAAATGTACGTTGCAGAATAACAATATGATAGGGAAGATGAGAAGAAGGTGTTGTCCTCTATGTCTGTGACCAGCTGGTGTGCCATGGAGCTGTGTCTGGGGATGGATGAGGAGCTGGCAGAGAGTTTATGGGTCTGGATAAAAGGGAGTACAGGGATAGGTGCCTTTATAGTGTGCCATAGGCGGTGACTAGGGTGGTGAGGAAAGCACAGAGCAAGCTCACTACCCTAGACTTCAGGAGAGCAGACTTTGTCCACTTTAGGGATCTGCTTGGTAGAACACTATGGTATAAAGCCCTGGAGGGAAGATGAGTCCAACAAAGCTGGTTAATATTCAAGGATTTTGTCTTTAAACCTCAGGAGTCATGTATCCCAACAAAGATGCACCCCAACAAAAGGACTTCTGGACAAACACAAAAAGGAAGCCTACAGATGGTGGAAGCAAGGACATTGGAGGGAGTACAGAGAAATTGCCTGAGCAGCCAGGGATCAGGTTAGGCAAGCTAATGCCCTGATAGAATTAAATCTGGCCAGGGACATCAAGGGCAACAAGAAAAGCTTCTATAGGTGTGTTGGTGACAAAAGGAAGTGTAGGGAAAATGTGAGTTCTCTTTGGAAAGAAACGGGAGGCCTGGTTACTCAGAATATCACAAAATCACAGAGTGGTTGGGCTTGGAAAGGGCATTTAGAGGTCATCTAGTCCAACCCCTGTGCTAAAGCAGGTCAACATAGATCAGGTCACACAGGAACGTGTCCAAGTGGGTTTTGAAAACTTGCAGAGGAGACTCCACACCATCCCTAGGCAGCCCGTGCTAGGGCTCCCTCACCTTCACAGTAAAGTAGCTTTTCCTTAAGTGGACCTTTTTGCATTCCAACTTTAATCCATTACCCCTAGTCCTATCTGTGGACACTACAGAAAAATGTGCCACCTCGTCCTCTTGACATACAACTTGACATACACAAGTATAAACGAGATCCCCCTCAGTCTCACCTGGAAAAGGCTGTGGGATCGAATGGGATTTTTTTGCCTCAGTCTCCATCAATAAGTGCTCCAGCCACACCACTCAANTCCACTTTAGGGATCTGCTTGGTAGAACACTATGGTATAAAGCCCTGGAGGGAAGATGAGTCCAACAAAGCTGGTTAATATTCAAGGATTTTGTCTTTAAACCTCAGGAGTCATGTATCCCAACAAAGATGCACCCCAACAAAAGGACTTCTGGACAAACACAAAAAGGAAGCCTACAGATGGTGGAAGCAAGGACATTGGAGGGAGTACAGAGAAATTGCCTGAGCAGCCAGGGATCAGGTTAGGCAAGCTAATGCCCTGATAGAATTAAATCTGGCCAGGGACATCAAGGGCAACAAGAAAAGCTTCTATAGGTGTGTTGGTGACAAAAGGAAGTGTAGGGAAAATGTGAGTTCTCTTTGGAAAGAAACGGGAGGCCTGGTTACTCAGAATATCACAAAATCACAGAGTGGTTGGGCTTGGAAAGGGCATTTAGAGGTCATCTAGTCCAACCCCTGTGCTAAAGCAGGTCAACATAGATCAGGTCACACAGGAACGTGTCCAAGTGGGTTTTGAAAACTTGCAGAGGAGACTCCACACCATCCCTAGGCAGCCCGTGCTAGGGCTCCCTCACCTTCACAGTAAAGTAGCTTTTCCTTAAGTGGACCTTTTTGCATTCCAACTTTAATCCATTACCCCTAGTCCTATCTGTGGACACTACAGAAAAATGTGCCACCTCGTCCTCTTGACATACAACTTGACATACACAAGTATAAACGAGATCCCCCTCAGTCTCACCTGGAAAAGGCTGTGGGATCGAATGGGATTTTTTTGCCTCAGTCTCCATCAATAAGTGCTCCAGCCACACCACTCAAATCACAGAAGGCAAAAGCAGGGACTGAGAGAATGAAGAACTGACACTGCATGGGAAGATCAGGTTCAAGACCATCTAAGGCTACTCAAGGTGCACAAGTCCATTTGACCTGATGAGATACATCCGAGGGTCCTGAGGGAACTTTCAAATGAAGTTGCTAAGCCACTATCCATCATATTTAAGAATTTGTGTCAGTCTGCTGAAGTTCCCACTGATGGGAAAAGGCAAAACATAACCCTCATTTTTTGAAAACAGAAAGGAAGAATCTTGGGTAAGTACAGGCCAGTCAGTCTCACCNGTGTTGGTGACAAAAGGAAGTGTAGGGAAAATGTGAGTTCTCTTTGGAAAGAAACGGGAGGCCTGGTTACTCAGAATATCACAAAATCACAGAGTGGTTGGGCTTGGAAAGGGCATTTAGAGGTCATCTAGTCCAACCCCTGTGCTAAAGCAGGTCAACATAGATCAGGTCACACAGGAACGTGTCCAAGTGGGTTTTGAAAACTTGCAGAGGAGACTCCACACCATCCCTAGGCAGCCCGTGCTAGGGCTCCCTCACCTTCACAGTAAAGTAGCTTTTCCTTAAGTGGACCTTTTTGCATTCCAACTTTAATCCATTACCCCTAGTCCTATCTGTGGACACTACAGAAAAATGTGCCACCTCGTCCTCTTGACATACAACTTGACATACACAAGTATAAACGAGATCCCCCTCAGTCTCACCTGGAAAAGGCTGTGGGATCGAATGGGATTTTTTTGCCTCAGTCTCCATCAATAAGTGCTCCAGCCACACCACTCAAATCACAGAAGGCAAAAGCAGGGACTGAGAGAATGAAGAACTGACACTGCATGGGAAGATCAGGTTCAAGACCATCTAAGGCTACTCAAGGTGCACAAGTCCATTTGACCTGATGAGATACATCCGAGGGTCCTGAGGGAACTTTCAAATGAAGTTGCTAAGCCACTATCCATCATATTTAAGAATTTGTGTCAGTCTGCTGAAGTTCCCACTGATGGGAAAAGGCAAAACATAACCCTCATTTTTTGAAAACAGAAAGGAAGAATCTTGGGTAAGTACAGGCCAGTCAGTCTCACCTCAGTCCCCAAGTGAAATCATGGAGCAGATCCTCCTGGAAACTATACTAAAGCACATGAAAAACTAAGAGAAGTGACTGATGACAGATGACATGGTTTCACTAAAGGCAAATTCTGCCTGATAGATTTGATGGCCTTCTACAACAAGGTTACAGCACTGATGGATAAGGAAAGAGTTACTAACATCATTTGCCTGGACTTGTGCAAAGCATTTGACACTGTCCTTCATGACATCCTGGTTTCTATATTGGAGAGCCATGGATTTGATGGATGGACAAGGAGCTGACTGAATGGTTACACTCAGAGTTGTGGCCAATGACTTGATGCCCAAATGGAGACCAGTGACAAATGATGTTCCTCAGGGATTAGTGTTGAGACTAGTGCTATTTGACACCTTTGTCAGTGAAATGGATAGTGGGATTAAATGCGCCCTCAATGGGTTTGCTGATGTCACCAGGCTGTGTGGTTGACATGCTGGAGGGAAGAGATGGCATCCAGAGGGACCTTGACAGGCTTGTGAGCTGGGCCAATGCAAACGTTGGGAAGTTCAACATGGCCACGAGCAAGGTCCCGCAAATGGATCAGGGCAATCCCAAGCACAAATATAGGATGGGCGATGGGTGGATTGAAAGCAGCCCTGTAGAGAAGGACCTAGGGATGCTTTTTGATGAGAAGCTCAACATAACCCAACAATGTGCATTTGTAGTCTAGAAAAGGAACGGTATCCTGGGCTGCACCAAAAGAAGTATGGCCAGCAGGTCAAGGAAGGTGATTTTCCCCCTCTGCTCTCCTAAGATCCCACATGAAGTGCTCTAGGGCCTCCAACATAAGGCAACTGTTGAGCTGTTAGAGCAGGTCCAGGGGATGGCCTCCATAGAAGCATCTTTCCTATGAAGACAGCCTGCAAGAGTTGGGATTGTTTAATGTGGAGAAGAAAAATGTCTGGGAAGACTTTATAGCAGCCTTCGAGTGCCTTATGAGGCCCTACAGGAAAGTAGGAGAAGGGCTTTTTTACAAGTAGTTAAAGTGACAGAACAAGGAGTAATGGGTCCAAACTGAAAAAGGGTAGATTTAGATTAGATATAAGAAAGAAATTCTTCACTGTGAGGGTGGTTGGCCAGAGAGGTTGTGGATGCCCCATGTTTCAAAGTGTTCAAAGTCAAGTTGGATGGGGCTTTGAGCAACATCGTCTAGTGGAAAGTGTCCCTGCCCATAGCAGAGGTGTTGGAACTAGATGATTATGATTCTTTGAAAAAAATATATTGAAAAAAGAAAGTTTATTGCCGGTGTGGACCTACAACTTAAGTAAACATACCTGTTCCAGACACTGTATTCTTCAGAAGGCTAGCTTCCACAATACATACAGAATGGAAAATAGTTTCCTGGCTTTATTACCCAAAGATATTTTGGTGGCTGTGTTCCACATAAAGGAAAGACAACTAAATATCTTCTTGATGTCCAGATAGCAGTAAGATTAAACACAGAGAAAAAAAGGTTAGTTGAAAAAAGTTATAAAATTATTGAGTGTAATGTAGTAATTATATACTTCTGTTGAAAGATTAAACTTTTACTTGATATCAAGAATCCTAATTAAAAATAACAAAAAGTATATCAACTTGTATATGACAGAAAAGAAATGCTCAACTGGTTATATTTTTATTCTGAAATATCTACCTGAGTCAGATTTGTTTCTCAAATTAAGAAACATAGCTCAGTAAAAGAAAACAAATTTGAATGTTTCTGTGCAGTTAGCTTGACATAAAAGAGAAATATCACCTTACATTTTGTATGTGTAATTATGAAACAAGTAGACATTTCCCCACAGTAATTTACTTTCAGACTGTTGTTCTGTCTTTGCTTTTCCTCATGTTTAAGGGACTCTTGAATTTATTAAATGCAGTATAGACTCAGTTCTCTTTACAAGTGATAATAACTGAAAGCACTTAGTGCTTCACTGGCCATGTTCAGCTTCAGAAGAGTGAAGGTGAAGGCCACTTACTTTCTGATTTCAACTGAGCAAAGTCTGCTGTGTGTATTTCCATGGTCTTTGGTACTGCTTTTCCTTACTGGATTTGTGAGGTGTTTGAAACTGCTTCTCTATTACCTTGCTGTTAAAGTGACTTCTGTCAGGTTAGAGCTTGTTGGGGTTCTAAAGAGGGATCTCTTATGAAACGCAGATTTCTTGGCTTTCTTGGGAGCTATGAAACCAAGGAAACATGTCTTATCCCAGAGTAAATATGTTCCTTCAGCCAGTGGTAAAAAAGTGCTACAACTGAGGACAATGTGTGTTATTTAACTTATCTTTTGGAGTGTGTGAGTGATTGGGCTTTGATTTTTCTCATCATGGTCACTGATGCAATTGTTTTCTAATGTGTTACAGAACAGGAGTAAACGCCTGGAGAAAGTCCATGTTGTTCTTGGGAATAAATCCTGTGATTTGGACTCGCTCATTTCTACTCTGGCCTATGCCTACTTTCTAGACAAGGTACGGACTGAGTGGTCTTAACTAATTTTTTCCAGGTTGTTACAGATGTCTGTTAAAATATACTGTAAAAATACTGTTCTGGACATTATTTTATTACGATGAAAGCTGGGCGTTTTAAATAGAAACAATCTGTATTTGTCTCCATACAAAACATTAATGAGTGGGTATTAGGTAGCTTAGTCAAGAGCAGCAAAAAAATCACCCCTGTACATCATTCTTCCTCCTTTCTCCTTCGTGGTTTTCCAGTGATTCTGTGGGAGGCAAACAAGAGACAGAAGAATCAGGAAAAAAGCAAAAAATGTTTTCTAAAAAATGAAGTAAAAATGGCAAAAAATCAAACAGAAAATTAAGACAGTTTCTAATTGTTTACTTTGTTAAAGCATATCCCTGATTGAACACAGTTTTTATTTTATGCAACTCCGACAAATGCACACCTACATTGCAGGTCAGTTCTCCTGACATCCTTTGCTTACCCGTGTTGAACATACGGAGAAGAGATTTTAGCTACTTCACAGAGACGAGATATATATTGGAGGAGCTGAATATCCCGGAGTCATTCCATATCTTCCGAGATGAAATCAATTTGCACCAGCTGAATGCTGAAGGGAAATTGTCTTTAACACTTGTAAACAGCAACACGCTGACAAGGTATTGCTTTGTATATACAACAAGATGGTTTATGTGGATTTGAACTGTTTTAAAAATTATGTTCTGCATTTTTTCTGCATTAATATTGGTATTGCTACAATACAGACAAGAAATAAAAAAAGAGTAAGTTACAGTGTGTTTTGTCTCCTGTTATGTCCAAAATATGTAACTAAATAGTCATATTTCCATCCCTGTCAAAGGAACTCCCTTTTTTATGGACCTTGTGTTTTCATACAGATTAGATATTTTAGTTTAGAATAAATAATACAGAAGTTACCTCTGACCAGTACATAGGAGATTAGATTTTTTTTTACTGCTTCTTAGTTAGCTTTCGCTAAAGGCATTAAAACTCTCAACACTGACTTAAGAGATGACCAGCACACTTGCATATGTACTGTTACGATGGCTGCTAGATTATTGCACTCCTTACGAACTGCAGCATTTTTCTCAGCATTTTTCTGAGTTCCAGAGGCTCAGAGTTACTCTGTGAAGGACCATAATCCATATATCCATGCTTAAGAGGGATATTTACAAGCCCATAGTGAATCCTCTTGCCCAGAGTGAAGGATGCTGTTTACTTCTGTCTTTACAACTGGTTTTAGGAGAAGTACCATCCTGTTGTGCTATGGCCCCATCCTACTCTGAGGGGTTTGTAGATTGGAACAAAAGTAGGAGAAATCTAAAATGAGAACTATGCATAAATGTTGTAGCTATTTTTTCTTTAACTTCAATCAGCTGAGTATTTGAGTCATGTTTTCAAATGTAAAAATTGTCCATAAGATTTACTTTTTATTTATTACTGTCCCTTCTCGTGTGTCTTCCTTGTTAAGAATCATGATTAATATTTTATATTATTCAATGCAGTTTTGCTTTCGTATTGCTATTATAAGCAGAAGCATAAAGTGTCTAAATGCAGAAAAAAGAGATCTTTTATAAGCTTACAAAATATTCGATGGGGAAAATTCCAAATCTCCCTGTAAAGAGTGATGTTTTCAGTACATGTAGAAATACTTTTTCAAATTATTATTTTTAAAGATTTTTGGCAATGGAAATGTAAACATTTAATTCATAGTATTTGGTTATCTGTCATGCAATAAAACGACTCTGAGCACTTGATTAAAAATAGTAGGTTTAGAACTTCACTGTGGCATTCTTTGGATTTATAACAGACTTAACAATAACAAGTTGTATTGTTCAGAATGTTTTAAAAAATGCACTGTGTTACGGGGTTATTTAAGCAGCTAGAAAGAAAAATAATGTTTAAATTTGCTTGATAGTGAGGATGAAAGTTTGGAATCAGCTGTCGTCAAAGTCATCAATCCAGAGGAGCAACGTGATGGCAGCCTGGAGTTACAAACATCTTCTTCCTCTTTAGTAGTAAAAGAGATTCTTCAAGAGGCACCAGACTTAATCACTCAGCAACTGGCTTATCTCCTCAGAGGTGAGAGATTACTCTTTATATTAAATACTGAAAGGTTTAATGGAGTGTTTCTGAATCTGCTCATGCAGAAAGAGTGTGATCCATTCTTTGGTTAACAATCCCTTTAAAGACCACGGGAAGCTTCATAAAAGAAGCAGGGAGTAAAGAGTTTGTTAAAGAGTAACATTATATTGAATATTAAAAATGTGCATTTAAAAATAGGCATGAGAGGTCTTTGCTGTATCAGTAGACAAGAATATTAAATGGAGCTGTCGACACACCAGCTGGGTAGCTGGAAAAGCTGTGCAGTTCATCAATTCCAGGGGCATTGTGGACAACAATATGGGTTGGAATCTAATATTTACATGTTAAAGCTTCTCCCGATGGCAGTACTTTCTTATGGAATGATGTTTTGATGACATGTTATTACACATCTACTGTTTAAAAAAGCTGGAACCAAACCTTCATTGTGCTCTCTTTTTGTATCATATGCCTGGTAGAGTAAAAAAATGAGGCTTCAACACAAAGATGTTTTCATTTCTGCCTTTGTAGTTCATTGTTTGTACTACTTTTGTCAGTTCATTTGCTGCAACAGAGCTCTTCAATTAGAAACAAAACTGGGGTTCAAAAGAATTCATTGCTGCTTTTAGGTTATTTACTGAATTTTAACAGTGCTTAATGAATTTTAAATGTTTTAGATTTTAATTGATGTGCAGCTGTTAAATGCTCTTTTTAGAAATTAATGTGAGCATGTTTAATGAGGATTATGAAGACTTCCCTATACTTAGGTTTGAGATGCTACTGGAGTCTCGGCTTGTCTTTGTACACTGTGATAACTGGTGTAATAAGCATGTTACGAAGAATTAGAAAAGGTACTTTTAAAAAAAGATTTCCATAAAGGAAGCATTAACAGTCACACAGTATTTAGCTGGCCTTCTTTTTTGTTTTTGTTGTTGTTGTTGTTATCTCTCTATGCCAATAAGCTCTAATAAACCTGCCATGAAATATTTTTGCAAGCTCCAATTTTCTGTTGAGTAGCTATCCAGGAATCCAGGCAAGTGGTTTTGGAGGCAGAACCACTGAAAGGCTTTTGGGGATCTCTCAGGATACATATTTGGTGGTGGAAACTGTCAAGGGGCAGTGGTCTGAATAATGAACATGTTCAAATACTGTACATGTTTGTAAGTCTGTGCATGTTTTGGCTCTCTAGGCTGTATCCGAATTAAAATAAAGTGCTTTTATTAGAGATAGGACTTACAGTCTTGAGGGAGATAGTAGTGATTTGTCTTTTTTTAAATGGTAACTGCATTTAAATTACTGTGTTTGGTAGCATGTGTTGAAGGAACTTAGTGGATGTAGGAGTCTTTGCATACCTTCTCTTGCATGACATGAGAAGTGATTGCCAAAGCCTAAATAGCCAAATACAGGTCCATTTGTGACTTGGTGTTTTTTCTGCTTCTGCAAGCAATGGAGTTTGTACATATAGAAGGCTAAGAAATGCAGGGAATCACCCACATTGTGAGTCTCCTAAAGTGGAAAAGGGTCTTGATACTTAAGTACCTTCCACTGCAAATTCAGGGAAATCAATGAATCCCAATTCTGGTTTTGATAAGATGGAAAAAAAAAAATCCTACACAGAAATGTGTGTAGATGGCAGATCAAACTATGATCAATCTGAAAACAGAAGATCAAATACAGATTGCTCAAGTCTAGCTTTTTTATTTCCCTGTGTATATTGTAGCCTTTTGTCAAAGACCTTGCCCATAAAGTATAGCTTTTCAAATTCTTGTCAATTGTGAATATAGAAAATAAAAGGATCACATATCGTGGTCTGGAAGGAAGGGTGACTGCTCCATTCTCTACAAACTGCTCCATTCACTACCAGTGAATTTTTGCTTAAGGGCTTGCAGGATGATCCCTCTCTACTCTCTGTGGCACTCCATGAAAAGGGACTTTTTTTTCCCGTGCTTCATTATGTTATTTCCGATATAAATCTGTATATTGTTAAGATGCATAAATTTCAGGGGAAGCTCAGAACAGAAAGCCAAAGTGATAAGAATTAGGATTTTTTTTTTCTTAAAACAGCTGAGAGATCCTAACATCCAAGTCTGTGAGCTGGAAATTCATCCTTCATTTTCTGGCTTTCCAGTAGTATTTTGCTAAAAGACTTGTAAGATAATACACACAACTCATGTCATAATAATTGTTGTGTAGTGACTGTGACAGCTTCATTTGTTGCTTCTTTTTCAAACTTCTTTTTTTTTCTCACAATCAGTTAGCAATTTTAAAAAATTTTAATATCAAAGACAGATATTTACAGCAGATATTTATAACCTGCCATATTTCAACTTGTAACAAACTTTGTTGCACTTCTGTGTTAAAAAAAAAAAAAAACAACAAAAAAACAAGAGGAAAGACTTTTCCTGTGACACTGAGCTTTATTGATTTAGGCAGTTTAATATTTAAGGACTTTTTTTCAGCTGAATGCTTTCCTGGTATCTTTGTCTCCCCATCAGATGTGCTATAAGTTAATTCTACCCTTGGGCTTTGAATAGAGCCTGCTTGGAGAGTAACATACAGCCATATTTGCCTGAAGTTAGAGCTTGTGCTGTCCCTGGATTTCTGCCAGAAGCAAACAATTATAGAACCTGCCAGAATCTTAGGCCTGTATTATTTTATTTCCCCAGAGAAGTTTACAAGGGGACTGTTGCCAAACTTAAGATCCATTAAACTGCTGAATCATTGCATTGTCTGTTGCAGCCAGCTGGCAAGGATGTGATTCCAAGCACTCACTGTCAGGTACCTTGGGTCAATGCACTCTCAAAAATACCTCCTTATGTGTATTTGTATAAGGCCCTGAAGGATGACACAAGGTGCAGACTGCAACGTGTAAATAGAGACAAACTTACAGCAAGAGCATCAGCTTATTTTTTTTTTTCCCTTTAATGGGAATCTGCTTTTCCTAGTTATGAGTTGCATAGTTGTGGTCTTTTCATGCCCTGCTAGGGCAGCCTGACTTTCAGTAGAGATGATTAGTTTGTTATTCTAGCCACTCAGACAAATGTTAAGAAATGCCCTTTTAAGGACTTTGGGAATTGTGCCAAATTTTTCTTTTTTTGTTCTGTCTTGTACATCAATCAGATGATTCACATGTTCCCTAGTTGGTGCATCCTTAATAAATACTCCAGAAAGAAAGCAGCATTTTGAGCTGCTCTACATTTTGAGCACTCTACTTATTTGCTATGAAACTTTCTTTTTTATGTGTGGAAGCAGTTGGAGGCAATGCTTTGTGGCTTTCTTGTTAATTAAAGTGAGGATTGGTTGCTTGGGTCTGTTTGACAGTGTTGTGGATTTTTTTTTTTATATGGGGAGTGTTAAAGTATACACTGCCTGAGGGACTGTTTTTTTCCCCCTTTTTGCTGTCCTTTATTTTTCTGGGTTATGAAACAAAATCTCAACAGGAGAAATGCCTATATTTTCATTGCACTGTTTCTCTCAGCCATAAACTTGTAATTCAGGAGATGCTTGTGCTATTCCTAATGTTTTCCCAAAATGACTTCTGCCTTCATTAGATCATGTTTAATATTAATGCATAACAATTGCTTTTGGCAAAACTAGTGCTCCACTTCTGAACTGCTTTACAAAAAAGAATCAATGGAACATTTTTGTTGGAGTCCTAGCTTATTTTCTATTGACCCCTCCTTCAGAAAAAAAATAGCCAAAACATTTGTAATGTAGTGTGATGTACACAAGAAATAATATTGTATCCTGTATTATCTATTACATACTTTTTTTTTTCCTGTGCTTGTCAGCAGACAGAGCAGCCTCCATTATGCTTTCAGAAACCCTGGGGGAGTTGCACCAGCACTCAGTAAAATCTGCAGGAGGTATCTGAGCCCATGTATCTATTTTACAGCAGGTACTTACAAGAGAGCATGTCTAAATGGACTACTGACCCTTGGCCAAGCAAAAGTACCTTGACTGAACTGGTTTTATAGACTACAAGGAATCTTAACCCTCACAGACCTGATGAGAGAGAAAATGTGTGCCTTTCTTTCCTGATGATGAGCCATGGTATTAAAGAGTGAAGGAAGAATAAGTGTTAAACTTACAGCTTGCTGACACCTTATTAATTTGAGAAGGATTCTTTCCTTCCTTTCATCCTGGTGCAAAAGTCAGCAGTTGCAAGCACTGCAGTATTGCTGTGAGAAGTAGGAAAACCAATCTTTTAAAAACCTTTCTAAGATGTCTGCCCGTGTTGAGGCATTATTTCAGACCGACTGGATTTCGTTCTGGTATTAAGTAATAAATCCTAAAATTTAATTGTTGAAGATGTCATCCCTGATAGAAATATGCAAAGGGATTGACCCTGACACAAAATAAGCAGTGAAAGGTAAAGGCTTCCAGTTAGATGTTGCAGTACAGTGTGTGTCTAGACACATTTGAATTTTACAGTAATGCCTGTGTCCTGCCAAAGGCGAGATCAAATCCAGGGTGGCCTTACCATTGAAGAAACCACAAATTTGTCACAAATGTGAAAGCAAGAGACAAGTTCACACTGGTAGCTGCAGAAGTGCATAGTAGGCTGCCATAGTATATCCTAGGCAATCTTTCCATCCCTTCTTTTGGGGGAAGAGATGAATAATGTAAAAATTTCCTTCCAGCATTGCATGTGTTTAGAAGAATTAAGCTAGTTTTATCGGCATAAGCAGTGCATGATAGAACTACTTTAGTGTGAAAGAAACTTGTGTATTATTTTACTGAACAGATACTTTCAACGATTTTTGTAGCTGCATAGCTGCTATGTTTCAGGCATTTGTTACAGCCAGATACTGATCAGGCTGCTAGAACCTGTTTTGGTGTAACCACAGCTTTCTGCTTCTTTCTTTCTTCTTCCCTGCAGCTGGAGAAATACAAGACTTCCTCTTCTTCCTTCAGCTCTTTTCTTGTCTTGTCTCCCTTTTTCTTGACTTTGAAAGAGATGGGCTGTGTCAATCTTGGAGCTAGCCAGTTTAAATTGGTGGCTTAGTCCTGAACTTTACAGCAGAAACTACGAATGCTGGATGGGAATGTTACCTCTTTGAAATACTGACATAGAAAAAAGAAGTTAATTAGAGAATCGATTTCATTTTATTGTAGTTGTTTGGGAATTATTTCTTTGAGAAACAGGACAAAATATTTTTCCTTAAATTCTGAAAATGAGAAACTGTCTGCATGTGACTTTCTGTATGACTGAGCTTTTATATGTTTTAAGAGGGACATTGGTCTGCACCAGGACAGGCTGGGGATTGGCATACAATTGGTTGATAACAAACTAAACACGAGCCAAGAATGTGCCCTTGTAGCCAAGAAGACTAATATTATTCTGGGATGCATCAAGAAGAGTGTGGGAAGCAGGTTGAAGGACATTCTGTTCCCTTTCTACTCTGCCCTGGTGAGGCCTCATCTGGAGTCCTGTGTCCAGTTCTGGGCTTGCCAGATGAAGAGGGACATAGAACTTCTGGAGAGAGTCCAGCGCAGGGCCACCAAGGTGATCAAGGGACCGGAACGTCTTTCTAATGAGGAACTCAGGCTGTTTAGATAAGAGGACACTGAGGGTGGATCTCATTAATATTTACAAATATCTAAATGGTGGATGTCCGGAGGCTGGGGCAGCACTTTCTTCTGTTGTTTCTAGTGACATGACAAGGAGTAATGGAAAGAAGCTGGAACACAAAAAGTTCCATTTAAACGTGAGGAAGAACTATTTCACTGTGAGGGTGAGGGAGCCCTGGCACAGGCTGCCCAGGAAGGGTGTGGAGTCTCCTTCCTTGGAGGTCTTCAAGACCAGCCTGGATGCGTTCCTGTGTGACATGATCTAGGTGGACCTACCTTAGCAGGGGAGTTGGACTAGATGATCTCTAAAGGTCCCTTCCAACACCTACCATTCTGTGATTCTGTGATTTGTCTAACAACTCAATTTAAATCCAGAACTGACTGTATAAAATCGCGATGTAGTTACTGTTTAATTCACAAACAATCCTGTAGTTAGGCTAGAATGATTTGTGTTATATGGAGGTAAAATGAATCAGAATTTGCTGGCCTTACACCAAACCTACTGCATAGTAGTTGTTTCTGTTTAATTAGGCAGACAATTAAGCATGACAGACAATGTCATGTTAAGCCCAATCGGTTACACCATTCACACCTCTCCTTTTACTGCATTTTCCAAGTATGTTCATGTTAAGATATTATCTTCTTGCTCTTCCCCAAATTCTCCTCCTTGAAGCACACACAGCTGTGGTAAAAGTTTGACAATTGCATGTCTGAAGACCTGTGCAGGTGGACAGGCTTCCTGACTGTAGTGCTGCTGGGAGGCTGTATAGATATGCTACACCCTCCTCCACTAATTGTATGATGAATTTGAGCATGCATTATAGGTCCAGTACTTTCTGCTGGTGTCTCCATTTACTTTGTGTGTGCATGAGCAATTTTCCTGTCTGCTCCTAGAGGAAATAAAAAAGGGTGCTGAAAAAGCAGAAGATTGTGATTGCTAAAATAATTCATACAACCTGGTCCCTGAGCTGCCATTTATCCAGGTGCAGCTCTGTGCTGACTGTGAGTGAGTGTGCTGTGGACCCTCTAACCCATTTTGGTCATCGCCCTTCCCAAAGTATGGACAAGATTTAGCATTGTTTGTTATTTAATCTACATATGGTTTTTACTTAACATGGCAAAATTGGTTTGTATTGCAAGCACTTTATGAATTTTGAAGAAATACTTTTTGTTATTTTATGTGATAACAGTGTAGGAGAAAAATGGTTAAAGAGTAGATGTTTTGCTCCTAGTCAGTCTAGTGAGACTGTGTTTTTCTTTTCCTTTCTTGGCTCTGTGGTAAAGCTTAAACGTTTTGGCTGCAATAACTGTTCTATACTATTATACTGATTTATTCATTGACCTAGCATCATGAAATGCAATCATACACAATTTCATATTTGAAATCCTTGTGTCTGGTACAGTAATAAATAATTCCAAATCTGAAGTATAAGATTTTATTATCCTGAATTTAATTTGAGTAACTGGAAGCAAAGGCTATAAGGATATATGCAGCACCTAGTTGCCTGAACAGACATCAAACTCATCTCTATATTGTAAGAGCATACTAATTATGGTCAAGCTGTTTATTGGATTATGTTTTGTTTAAGTTTTAAGACGGAATGCATTGTTTTATTTGGCTGAATGTGCTGTACTTTTTTAGTATGTTAATTGACACAAAATTATCTGGAGTCAGTTGCACCAGAATGACAAATGACTTCATCCAGCTCCTCTACCATATGCAGCTGCCACATGCCACATCTCTGCCCAACCTGACCTTGAACATTTATGAGAATGAGACACTCTCAACTTTTCTGGGCAACTTATGCCAGTGTCTAACCACTCTCGTCGTAAAGAATTTCTGCCTTATGTCCATTATAGCTGTTCAATGATATGTCTGGAAAGGAAGGTTGGCAATATTGATTTACTGTTTCCAAGCATACCAACATTTGGTCTAATGCTTAGGGAGAAGAACAAGCCCTGGTGTTCAACCGCTTTCTTGTGGCCATGCTGCAGAGCTGCATTAGATGTACAGAAGCACACTGCACACCATACTTGTTTGCACTGGGGCCAGACAGTTTGCTAGCATAGGCCCTGACGAGCCACCCAGTTCAGGTTTTAGGAACTGCCTTCATGTTAGGAAGATGTTTCTATGTGAAAAACATTCCCTGTTATCATGGGTTTTATGGAGCTGTTTCTGATAATGGGGAAGGGACTGTAAAGGTGGCTCTTAAGATGGTAAGAAGTTGCTCAAAACTTTCCCCAGCTCTGAGTCAGAATACCCCTGGGGCTGAGCCAATTGGGTGCCTCCATGATCACTTTTTAAGGAGAAGAAGAAGCTGGAAGAGGAGGATTCTTTCTATTCCCTCACAGAATCACAAAATCATAAGGGTTGGAAGATCTAGTCCAACCCCCCTGCCAGAGCAGGATCACCTAGAACAGGTCACACAGGAACTCGTCCAAGTGGGTTTTGAATGTCCGCAGAGAAGGAGACT
>WBNH01012213.1:46595-78658 GCA_013401255.1 Urocolius indicus
TGATGCTCCATCCTTCCTCCTTCTCCGACTGTGGGGTCCGCATGGTCGCCTCCATCTTGTACCACTCTTACACCTCCTGCCTGGCACCTCAAATTCCCATCCCTAAATAGTGATCGCAGAGGCGCCAGATTAGCCCAGCCGGGCCGGGGGTGGGTCTGAACCCAGGAGTCGGGGGAGAGTCTAAAAAACTTTTACTGGGTCTTCACTGCAACCCGCTCCCCCTGTTACTAAGCAAAAGCAACTCCTTGCTAAACCATGACATAGACTCAACAACCCACCTGGGCAACTTGTTCCAGTCCAGTCCTTGCTGTTCTTCCTTATTTTCCAGCTGGTGGTAGTGCAAGGAGTTGGGAGAGAGAGAAAAGCAACATGTAGACCACAGGGTCAGTGAGGGCAGCGAGGAGGAGGTGTGCTGGAGCAGAGACCCTGCTGCGTCCTCTGGAGAGGGGTTGTGAAGCAGTGATTTGTTGGCAGTTCATGAAGGACCCCACACCAGGGGCAGTGACCATGCCCAGAGGAGGCCATGAATTCGTGGGAGAGTGGCGTTGCAGCAGAAGATGCCCAGAATGCTGCTGGCTGTGGAGGAGTCCCACGTTGGAGGAATTTCTGAGCAGAAGCTGTAGCTTTTGGGAAGAACCCACGCCAGAGAGGTTTGTTAAGGACTATGTCCCATGGAGGGACCCTATATTGGAACAGGGGAAGAATGCAAGGAGTCTTCCTCCTCTGAAAAGAGAGAAGTGACAGGGCCCATCTGTGAGAGACTCACCACATCCCCCATTCCCTGCCCGCCCTGTACTGTTGAGGGGGAGGAGGTAGAGATACAGGGAGCAGTGACTTGGGCTGGGGAAAAAGGGAGAGGTGGAGTAAGATCTTAAAGTGCTGGTTGTATTTTTTCTCATCATCCTGCTCTGTTTCTTGCTTCCTGTCTGTTTTGTTTCTCGTAGGTAGTAGAATAAACTTTCCTACTTTCCTCTTTAAGTCTGTTTTGCCCGGAACAGTAATTGTCAGTGAGCCCTCTCTGCCCTTGTCTTGATCCACAAAGTCCTTGGTTTTCTTTTTTTCCTCCCATTTCTCTGGAGCCTCCACCATCTGAAATAGGATGGAGGTGGATGGGGGGGCAGTGAACAAGAGACTGTCATAGTGATTTGTTGCTGGTTAGGCCAAAACCACAACAGTGCCTCAGTGAACTTGTCAGTGGAAGCAATGTCCAAGAAGGAAGAGGCTTGGATGGTAATACAGTAAATATTGTTGTTTCTGTAGTATCTGTTTGCTGTTTACAAGATGTATTGATTTTTGCCTTTCAATATTTCAGGAAGCATTCTCTTCAAGTGCATGTCTTTGGAGGCTGACAGAATTACAGAACAGCAGGAGAAATTACTGTCAATCCTAGAGGAGAAGTTTCCAGATCTTCCCCCACGAGCAGAAATTTTCTCAGTTCTCCAGGAGACACAATTTAATCTCCAAGGTAGTGCAACTTGCTTCCATTTTTCTGACATTTTACAAATTTTGTTGTGTAACTGTATATATCAGCTCATTGTATGCAGTGAAAATAGTTCATCTTCATTGACATTTACAGTTATTACTTTTAATTTTGAATTAAGTAGTTTATAATCACATGGAATTGTAATAGCTGTTGAGGAGCTACTAACTTCATAAATAATACTGCACTGTTTTTAGAGTTGATGTAGCCACTACTTTATTTTGTATATTGCTTTTACAGGTTTATGCTAGTCAAGGTTATGTTGATGTTTAATCAATGTGTCAGCCCATCTACAGAAAGTGTGTTGCAATTGCCTGCATGATATGGGAGTGGATTCTATTTTCTGAACCTTCCCAGATTTATCAAGGTCTGTGTACAGGTGAAGTGAATTTGGCTTCAGGCTGGGATTAAGGAAGCAGTGGGAAAAATTCAATTTTTTTTTTTTAACTTCCTTCTGCTAGAAATAGCTGAAAACAGTTGTCACTTTCTCCATGATCAAAAGTGGGAATGTTTGAACCTAGAGTTTGGTATCAGGCTTTTGAAAGGACACTCTGAAAGCCTTAAGAAAAATGTTGCAAAAACTCTTATATTTTTCACTTGGCTGACAAGTTATTACCAAACTGAGTACTGAATTACTGAACTATTTCATTGTCAGATGTATCAGGTGTTTACAGGGTCCATGCAGACTCATGTTTCTTTTTTAACATTTTCTATCTGCCTATCTGCAGTCTTCTCATCTGAATTCAGCCTGTGATGGTTGCCCTGGGTGGTAGTTAAGAACAGAATTTGAGGTGCTGCTTCCTATGCATGCTCTTTCAGTGAGGTTGCTAGCTAAATTAGTTCAGGGCTATAAATCTTTGTATAGTTCCCTGAAGTTCCTCCAGACATTAGTCAAGGAATCATAGTTCAGAAATGAACTGAACGCAGCTGGATTGGAAAGAACCAGTGAAAGTGGCTTTTATGGAGCTCTGCTCTTAGTTCTGCCAGTTGCCTAGGAAGATGTTTTAGTAGTGTTTGTCATACACTCGGCCTATGAAGTTTATCCTAATATCCAGTGCAAAACATGAACAGCTAGGTATAAAAGATTCAGTCTGCATGGCATTGGATGCTGTAGTTCTTATATTGCACATGAGGAGGGCAGTATCATACACTTTTTTTGTCTCATTATTGCTGCATTACAAGGTGCATATTTAGCACTGCATATGTTCATGAGGCATTTATATTAGTGAGGTGTCATTAAGTTTCTGAGGTCCTCAGCCTTAGCCTCTGCTGAATATTTTGACTTACTTACTTATCTGTTATTTCAGGCAGGATAAGGAAAATTCAGCAAAATAGTTCTGATTTTCGTGCAGAGATAATGACTTATTGGCCTGAATCTGTGAATTCATTATTTGAGGCACAGTGGACTAGCCCACCAGAATGTCTACAGGTTACTTATAAATATTTTCAAAAGGACAGACTCATAATAAATATATGAACATTAGCCAGTTCGTCTTGTCATTAGATTCAATGCAGTAGCTGGACTTTGTACAGGAAGTGTAATGGCTTGCATCTTTCTTTATGTAGACATTTGGCTGTCATGCCTGTGTTTTTGTTTGTGTGATATAAGCGTGTTCCTATACATGATACATATTAATTTAGAGAATCTTTACATTGATTTAGACAGATATCTCCCATTAAAGAAACTTATTCATATGGATTTTCAATACATTGTACTTAAACATATCAACATGTCTGGTTGCAATAGGAAGCAATTCCAATTTCTGATGATAATTTGTACTCTAATTCTATGGTACATAAACATCTAATTGATTAATTCACCATTTGATGCATGAAGGAAAAACCCATTGGTGTTGGTATTATTTTGTGAGGAGGCTCAGGGAGGTTGAATAACTTTATGCTTATGAAATGTCTGAAGTGCTTTCCTTCTAGATATTTTATAAATACTGTAGTATTCTATGTGTGATTTTTGAATGTATTACTCATTTCAGAAGTGTTTCATATTGTTGATTTCATATTAGACCATAGGAATAGTCTATCTATAAATTTATCAACTGGCATTCGATCACTTAAAGAATGTAAATATTCACACAACTGTATTGCAGAAGAATTAATTCTTCATCCTTTCCTCCCCCTTCCCGTCCTCTTCCTTGCTTTAAAAATCCTCTAGGAACATTAAACATTGAAATATGGTTTTAGTTTTCACATCGGATGTCCTAAAATACAGAAGTCTCATGTAAGCTGTGTTTTTAATTTACATTGCTGCTTCTGGTCATCTGCAGATGCTTGTATGTACTGAAATTCCTTTGTCTTCTCAAACAGGTGTAAGTATTGAGGAGGCTATGCTGAAAGATCTCAAGGAGATTTCAGATGGAGAAATCAAAGTAGCAGTTAGCACTATTTACATGTCTCTGGAGGTAAGAAGAAAGATAAACAACATTGCTGTTTCTGAAGATCATCTATGAGCAAAATTTTCAGTGATTTTATTAAATTTGAAAGAAGCAGTAACTATTTCTTTCCTGTTAGTCTGTACCATGGTGTGTTAAAACAATGGCATCAGGAAATTGCACTCTTTGAACTGAAAGTGTGAGCCTTCTGTCATGCTTCAGTAGATAGTTACTAATGTGGACCTTGTCCTACCTTTCACTTACAGTATTGCATACAATTTATAAATCCCCTATACATTCTCTCAGCTTTCTAAGATAAGAGGATATTCTTTTCTGCCTTCTATAAACCTGTCTGAAACTATAATGAAGTGTGTCCACTGCCTACATGAAAATGTTGGTAAAAACAGAAGGACCTCAATGGGGCAGATGTTCCTAGAATTTTCTCCTTTTGGAATGACACTGTGTATCTGTCCTTATGAGTATTCCTGAAAATGGCTACTTGGATTTTTTTTCTTGATGAGTCCCAGACATTTTGTAATTGCTTAGGGAAAATTCTTGTTTAGTATGTTTTGTATCGTATCTCAAGAAGATTTGTGTTTTGAAAGTCAGTAACTATTTACCTTGACCTGAAGTAGAAGTAAATGTTGCTGGCTATTATGTAAAAACATTAATTAAAAAACATAAATGTTTAGATTACAGAACATGTATGACATGATGGTATTACATCTGACAGAATGCATACTGATATACTGGTTAATAATAAAGCTAACCAAATTGAAGAAAATCTCAACAACAAAGAGACACTTCACACAGTATATATTTGCAATTTGCTGTCTCACCATTTGCCTCAAGGTCTCACACAAAAAAATATTCAACATGAAAAAGAAGTTGCCACTTTTTGCATTTTACTGTAATCAAAACTTAATTTAGCCTCAGAGGGTACAAAAAAAAAAATCACCTGAATAGTTCTTCATGTGTATTCTGTGAGATTTCTAACAACAATGGATTTTACAAAAATTAAGCTGCTTCTGTAGTTGAAGAAGTTTGTGGTGCAGTTCACCTAATAATTACCCATAGATTTCTGCTTGTATACTAAAATGCACAAAGCGAATTGAGTAGCAAAGATTGAAAAAAGTTTTTTAACATCAAGCAATCTTTACCAGCCACTAAACCTGCACTAATTTACAGCTGAAAATTATACCAAGACTGGGATGAGAGGAGATGGGGAAACAGTATTGTAAGGTAAATCCTCAAAAGAAGAAATGGGATTTAAAAAAAAAAAAAAAAAAAAAAAAAGATTAAATTCTTCCTGTTTTTGTGTTTTTAATATTTTCTTTTTTGTCCTGTCAGTTTCAGTAGACAAAGAGGGCTATAAATCAGGAGCTAGATTTAGTATCAGATTTTCTTTTTATTTAATTTCCTTTTAATATTTTTAATAGATCGTGTAGAATGTGGGCCTTGCACTCTACAGATCTAAGCTCCAGCTAAGTGTGTCTGAACTCATCTTTACTGCTCTACAAACTCATCTTAATCTTAATCTAAAACTTGTCTTCCTGTTGGCTGCAACTGACAAATTGAATTTGGCATAGTCCTAAAAGCAGGCAAATTTTCAAACTTTTACCAGTGATTGTGTAACATACTTTGACAATGCTTTGGTTTAAGGAGTGTCAAGATCTAGTGGTAAGCAATAGATGTTTCATAATTTTTTTCTTAGGTCATATATTGTGGCTATTGTGGAAGAAAAAGAAGACTCAGTTGCATATAAAGAGAACAAACTGATCAGTGCTTTGCTGATGTCAGGTGGTTTTTAACCACAGTATCTTAAGTAATGTCATTACTAGCATTTTGATATTTTTCTGGAAGTTACAGATGTAATTCTCCACATTTTGCTCTCTGATATTCTGTTGTGAATAGTTTGATTCAGAAGGAGCAGATTGATGAAGAGCTAGTGATGGTAACTAAAAGGTCATCAATTGTTAGATAATACTCATAATAACTTATAATACTGTTGCACAGAAGTACGCAGAAATGTGGGATATGTGTAGAAACACTCCTGCTCTCCATTTTCTACTGAAGAAAGACTTGAATTACAAAACAGTGCAGTTGATCGCAATGCTTTGTTTGAATGGACTTACTGATATCAGTCAGTGGTTTACAGTAATCCATTGAATGTTGGCTTATTAGTTGTCAAATGGCTGATTTTTAAGTGTCTTGATAAAAGTGAATCTTTTAGATATTAAAAGAACAGACAGTGCTGTATTTAGTTTACAAAGGCAGGGAAAGCATTTTGTGTGTATGTATTTGGGTCTGTATGCAGCCTTGCATCTCTTGAGGTCTGGGCTTCCTGGATTTAAGAGACATTGAAATTGCTAAATTGAAATCAGACCCGTGTCTCTAGTGACTGGCTACCAGAGTACGTGCTACTTGGTTTTCAGATGCATAGCAGCATTTTTTCCAGAAAGTGACAAAATAAAAATGACAGCACCTAGGTCATAGTTATTTTTGTTGCCTTTGCCAGAAACTTTCCCCAAGTAATAATACTAATTACTCATAGGATATTGTAGCAAAATTCCGTGCATGTGTTACAGTTAGTTTCTGTTACATTATGTTATACCCTGAGAGTATATTTGCTTGTTCTCTGCTGGATTTCTCTTGGAAATGAGAAAGGTCTTCTCAATGTGACTTTCTATGAAAGTTTTTTTTTTTTTTTTTCTGAGAAAGGAATACTTTCTTTGTAAACTGAACTCCATTCTGTGCTTTCTGAAGTCTAATGCACCAGAAGAACAATCGAAGTTTCATGAGTGCTTGGTTTAGTTGAAATGGCTCATGATGTAGTATCATAATAACATATTTGTTTTACTAGTGCTGTATCTTTCGGTTCATGAAAATTAATGCTAACTTCTCATAGAACCTACAGTCACTTATATAGAAAATAAAGTTTCTCCAGGAAGAAGGAGGGTAGTCAGTTGAAAACAAGGCAAATGGTCTATGGTTGTCTGCTATTTACTATTACAGACAAAGTAATGCATGTGTTCTGAAGGGTGGCCAGTCTGTCAAGGTTCTTGTTCATGTTTCTGGCCCTGGTATCTGAATACTTCATGAAGACAGCTTCCAGGTTGTAGAGGTTGTCTGCTCTTTTAGTGTCGTAAGGTTGGATCCACATTTATGGGTGTGCCAGTGAAGAGATTTAGAGAAAATGTCAGAGCCTCAGTGGAGGCTGCTGTTATAGGTGGTGGTGTCCCATTGAAGTGACCTGTGAGTTCATGCTGGCCCAGATAACATGACTGTCCTTAGGTAGTGTGTAGTAGTCCAAATGTGTCGAGGCTGGTATGAAGGGAAAGTTCTGACTCTTGCTGCAACTATCCTCTTTGTGGCTTTTCAGTCACAGTGACTGTTCCAGCAACAGTAACTTAGGAAGTTTAGAAATATTTGGGCACACAGTGGATCCGCTTCCTAAAGAATTAAAAGCTTGATCTCAGAGACATGGTTTCATTTTCAAACAGGTTTGTAGTAGTATTATGGCATGCAACTATGTTACTAATTTGACAATTTTTGTTTTTATGAAAAGTGATGCTTTAATACTTTTGTAAAGCGAAACAAGAATCTCTGTCTCAGCTGGAGGGTGTCAAATGTGCTAGATAGATTACTGCATGCAGTTAAGTGATGTTGCAACCTGTTTGTTTGAATACTTGAACTTTTGTTTTCTGTCTGTAATGATTGAACCATAGTTACATATTTAGGAACTTTTTTCTTGCAGTATAAATATAAACGTACTTTAAATGACATCAGATTGGTTCATGAATTTGTTTTTAATGCTAAAAGCAAAACAAGAAGAAAACCCCAAGTAAACATGTTAGCATTTAATCTTCCAGTAATGGAATTGGAAACAAAATTCTCAGCAACTTGCAATAGCAATGCTGTTCAGAAGTATTTTTCTGATGCCTGTTGTGAGAAGTTAGGGTATGTGAAATAAATGATGTATGGAGCTGTAGGAATGCGACTTTGGCAGACTACCTTATGTCTAAGGAACATTAAACATAGGGTTCTCGTTTAGCAAATAAATAACCGTTCATTTCAATGACTGCATAGTCTGGACTTTTGTGCATATTTTTGCAAAGATGAGAAGAGGCCATTAGGGATTTAATATAAAATAAATCGCCAAGGGGTCTTCTTGTAGTCCTAGTCTTTCTGCCACATGGTGTGTCACTAATGTGCATAAATGGGCTTAAATGAATTTGTTATCTCTATTACATTTGCAGTATGTATATATTTATATATTATTTTTTAATTGTGTTTAAAAATAAAACATTAAATACATCATTTCTGAGAGTTGAAAGCATACTATTTGTAAATAAATCAACCTTAATTAAGGTCTTAAAATGTCAGTATGTGAGATCTACATATAGGAAAAATGTGTAACATACATAGCACACAAAGCTTGAACATACTTTAGTTTGTTTTTTTGGAAGTATTAGGAGGGTTAAGTCATCACCTTATGGAACTGAGTAATGCAGCCAAACATGCATTAACGTAAATATGATACTCATGTTTAAACATCAGACTGTCGTGTTCTGGAGGATGGTAGCTGTTCTGTTGATGCCTCAGGACAGCTGAAGTACCCCAGCTGTAATGCCTACAACCTGAGGTGTGGAGAGCTAAGCCAGACCTGCTGAGTCTTCTGTTGTAGTTAATTAATGTGTTTCTAAAGGTGCAAAAGGAAACAAGTGGGGACAATCTTGGACTCCAATAAGTGCTTCCTAATTAACTGTGTGAAATCAAATGACAGCAAAACTGGCATTGATTACAGTGATTACTGGGATGGCTTATTGTTTTACAATCAAGACCAAATCCCCTCCATAAGATGTGAAGGAATTATGAGCTAAAGTTCCTGTACCCGGTGAAATGTTTCTGCATGAATTCACGTAGAACGTCAGGGAAGATACTTGTTATGGTCCCTTGTGATGTGAGAAAAATGTAAATTTACAAAAGTGGCCAAGACCATTGTATTTATCAATCTGCCCAATTCAGCCTGCACATGAGTCATTAAATAAGGCTTTGTTCAGCTGTCATTTCTGCAAGGTGTATATGCTTTTCTTATTGTATGCTGCTGTCCTAACTTTAGTAAACCAGAAGCACTGGAGATTTTGTACTTGCAATATCTCTTCAAGAATGTACAAGGAATACGGTGATACCGGGTCTACAGTGATATTTTTGTAAGATTTCTAAAGAAATTGGATAGACTTAATCTGTTATAATTTGTGTAATATCTGGTCTAAATTTGGCCCACACTATTGTTTATGATTTTTCCTTTACTGATTTTATTCATTCTTGCTTCAAAAGTTAATAAGCAAAGTAAAAAATGCATGAGAATTACTAAAGGAATAAGCATAGACATTAGATTAATCTACTAACATTACTGCAAAAATGTGCTTGTGTTTACAAGTTCATTGTTCAAGAAGATAAACTGTATTTTCTTTTGTATCATTTATGAAATGTGTTTAAATGAACTAAGGCAGTTTCTTTGTGAAATACAGATTTATAATATGCACTATCTCTCAGCTACAGTATCATTATTGAACTGCATTCCTTACTTCTACAAAGCTAACTAATTTATCATTTGTGTACTCTTCTTGTCAGTAGCATCTCGGCTCAGCTGCTCATGGGGCATAGACATTGACAGCGGGAGGTGCTGTTTTGAGAAATGTTCCGCATAAAAAGAGTATTTTTCTGTGAAGTGCAATGCACTTTTCAAAAAATTTTCAATGTAAAAGCTAACTTGGACATTTATTATTTTAAGATCTGGCCCTAATGCATGAGAACGTAGGAACCAACAATAGTTAGAGATAAGAACAGTATGAATATTACAGAAAAGTTAGGGATTTTTTTGTGCAATTTAGTTTATGATTTTTTTCTTTGCTGCTGTGTGGGAAACAACTTAATTAGAGGGTTGAACTGTTGATCCAAGATTACAGTATAAATTAGAAATTTAAAAAAATCCCAAACCACACTGCATTTAAAGTTGTACAGTATTTGTTTAGAATACTGATACAGATGCAGAAAAACAACAAAATATATCTGCTGTCTTGAAATACTAGTTTTTGTTCCATTTATTTAACAATGCTTGTTCCTAAAACGTCTTCTGAACCAGAATGTAAGTGAATGCTTAACACTTGTAAACATTACAGTAGCCTGTATTTTTAGTGTACACCATTGAATTTTATGGACTCTGCTACATATCAGGAACCTAATCCCAAAGCTATCAGTTACTTTCAGATATAAAATCATTTTTTTGAATTTTGAGTTGATCAGAGCAAGTGCTCTGTAAGATTTTTCAGCATTTATGTTCCCTGGTGTGATGATGACATGGAAGATACTTCATTTGATTGCATAACTGGGCACACTTTCAGATTTACTTGAAATCAAGTGTTTTATCTGGCTGGAAACTCTAAGGTTTATTTAATTTTATGTACATTTTAATGTATTTTATTTGTAATACATGGATCCAAAATACAAAATTATTCAATCTCTTTCCTTCTGGACATGAGATAAACACAGTACTTATACTGATATAAAACAGGAACAGATTTATTGAGGCCACTAAGTTCATGACAAATGAGAACTATGTCAGATCATTAATTTATCTTTCCCAAGTAAGAAAAATCACAGTATTTGCGTTGTAGAGATGAGAAGTTCAGATGTATGTACAACCCTTTTACCCTTGGGAGAATGTTGTCATCAGTTCTGTACACAAGAAATAATGACTCTGAATATGGAGAGCTTGGTTGTTTGGCTCAGGTCAAACAGGACTATGGAGTTAGTAGTAAAACCAAAGAGAAAACTTGTCAGAATTATCTGTCTTTATTGCCAGATTATTTTTCTTCATCCTTTGCATAGGCAATGAAACCAATTGAAGAAAATCTTTCCTACCTTGTATTCTACCTTTGCCACAAAAAGCCATTAGCTGATACCTGTTTATTGCCAGTTCTGGTTCTTTTTACAGAAGGAAAAAATTCACTACTAGATATATTGCAACCTAACTGCATTTCAGCATTGCTTACTGTTCTTCTTGCCTTTTTCTTAGTCACATTTTCAATGAGTATTCATGAAACATAACATTTTCTCCCTCCCTAGTCTTCTAGGAAAAATTTAAAAAGACTTACAGAAAGAGTAAATAGAGTCCATAGGGAATCTTCTTGCAGTCCAGTCTTCTGTTTTACCCCCACTGCAAGACTGCCAGAGCGATATAGCCAGCAGTCTGTGCCTGGATTCCACACCTAGAAATGGATTTTTTTTTTACGTTTCATGGATGCCAGACATTGGTTATTACCAGTTTATTTTCTTAGTAGTTTTCACAATCTTGACAAGAAAAAGGATAGAACACATTATTTTTTTTATTCAAAATGGGAACCATTAGGTCAGCTCTTTGATTGGTAGAATACTATGGGTTTGCACTAGTGAAGAATTGTTTTAGCTGAAAAAGGATTTGGGATTGAGTTTGAATAAATGACAATTATACAACCAAGAACTCTCATAATTGTGTTTTAAAACCAAAAATCTTCACTGAGAACTGAGTTATGAGGCTGTGTTTTTTGTCAGGTTTCATCAGTTATTGAATCATATTCTACTGAAAAATTACTGTTTTAATCTAAACAATTTATCATCTCTTCTCCATATAAATAGCATTAGAAGGGTTGTTTCTCAGCGTTTGCTATTAAACAAGATTTTCTACATAAAGGGACTAGAGATAAATTCAGAAAGAAAACAAAAGTGATTTTCCTTTCACATCTCTCAGTTGAGTATTTGCCATATGGGTTGCTCAGCATCTCACTCTCAGCAGGTCTAATTTATGGTAAACACACAGTGAGTGAACAGGAAAAAAAAAAGGGCAATGAAAATATTAATATTCTGCCAACACCCATATTTTAAAACTGAACTAAACACATTCAAGTTCAGCCCATGTAGTTGTGGCACTTAGTTGTGTATGTATGTATTTGCCACTCTGCTGGGAGTTCGTGAAGACAGAAATGCTGTGCTTTTCTTGCCATGAGTCTGATTTGCTGGAGCTTGCATGGCAGTGTGTAAATTGTACCTTCCCTGCTCCAATCTGGCATGCTGCCTGTCCCCCCCAGGGCTGTGTTTGCTCCACAAAGGGCAGTTACTGCTCTCGCTGTGGCATGGGGTGCTTTAGCTTTTCATTGGGCCTCCACAGGAGGATCACCAACTGAGTGAATGTGTTGATGCTCTGGTCCACTGCTAAGATTTGGAACAGGCAAAGAAAAAGACACAGAATAAATAATAGTATGGATTTTTCTTGAGACTCACCACCATTGAAATCCACAGCATCAATATTTTGAAAACCTCCTGTGTCTCACAAATTCCTGGGGCTTTCCCTTACTATTGCATATGTGCTGTCTTTGTGGATTATCTTCTCTCTCTAAGGACTTTGCTGCCACAACAGCCCCTCAAGAGCTCTTTAAAACTTGGTCAAACTCACTGATTGGCTTGCCTGACTGGAAAGTCACTGGAGGGCAACACAAAATACTATGCATGTATCAGTAACCCAAGTAAGCATTGTTTCATCAGTGCTTCCACCTCTGGGAATTACTTTTTTTCACAGGAGGGTCTGTGTGGCTACATTAGTAAAATAATAAAAAAAAAAAATTAGTCTGTTTTATAGTTAGGAGCAGACATACCTGAGCGAAAGAAACTATATTGCACAGATCCATAGCTCTGAAAGCAGAAATCACTGCTATTGCACACTAGATATTGTAATTACAATCAGGAAATAGATGCAAAAGGAAATATTTTTAAAAAGCTGTGGTTTGAGTCCCGCACTCTGCCTTATGGTAATTCAGACATTTTCTTTCTATCTGGGTACCTTCTGTTGCAGCAAGAAACCTGCAGAGTCCTGTTCAGAACTCAGGATTCTGACAAATATTTGACAATTAAACGTGGTTTAGATTTAGAAGTGCAATAGTCCTGCATTGAACAATCATGATACCATTTCCTTTAGGCAACATTTTTTTCTAAGTCTTCAAGAGGAAATACTTTATTTACAGTACCTGCAGATATTGAGTTCAAATAAATACAAAACTCTTTTTTTGGATCCTGCTAAATGTTTTTTCTCAATGTGATCTCCACAGATTGGCAGTGAGATCCTCAGGTTGCATATTTAACTTGTGTATTAATATTTCAAATTGTGTTTGATTTCCTGTTGTTCAGTCTTTTGAGTAGGGATTAATTGGAATGACCAGTTCTGTTTCTCTGCTTATTATTGGGTATTTTGGACGCCTCTAGTGTGCTGCATCTTGTTGATCCTCTCTGTGATCTAATCTGTAAATACTTGTAGATGAGTAAATAGAAAATATTAGTTGTTTTATCATCTGGTATGAATTCTTCCTTCATGTATATCATTAGCCTAATTGTTTACAGTGTTCCAGTCAGTTACACTTACACAGATCCTCTGAGGTAATGGAGTTGTGTTTTGTAGTATAAACCAATATTTACTCAGAAGTAAAACCTCAGCCTCACTTCCTGTGGACTTGTATTGCTGTCAGCATAGCAGTAAAGTGAGATTTTCAAGATGCCTGGGTAGACAAAACCATGAAAGCAGTCGTTTTACTAATTCCACTTTATGCATTTAAATTCCTGTGAATAATAGCCAGCTGAAGGCAGGTGCCACTGGAGACTATTTTGGACTCTTTTAATTTTATCCTTTAACCATTTTAGAAAAATATTACTTCACGGTGTCTTCTGTCAGCTGGATGGTTGAGAGATTAAAGTAACTTAAGTGATGAGGGATCTTTTGTGTACTGTACAGTCACTCATTGTGAAGTCACATTCTGAATACATTTTAAATGACATTGAGTTTGGCTATATTTTTGGTCCATTGTTAAAGACTCAGAAAACAATCATATTTTCAAATAGTGTTCTGCACAGTGATGTATCTGTGCATCATGCCACTGCTCTTTACATAATATGGTAATAATGTTATCTGTTAAGGTAAAAACAGAGTTTGACTCTACAGAAGTAGCTGGAAATAGATAACTACAATATGCTTAAATCTCTTAGGAACACACTGTTTGACATATAAAGCTAGAAGTTCCTTATATTTAGGAATTCATTTAAGCGAACTGCTTGTAGTAAGTCTCAGCTGGTGTGCATGAAGAAATATTCATCTCCCAGTGGTAAAATGCAATTTTATTTTTTTACTTTTTTTATATATCTTTAATGGATTGAAACACTTTGAAGGAAAAAAAATACATGCATCTCTGGTCCTAATCTGTTTCAAAGAGGTTTTATGTTTCTGATTTCAGCCTATTCTCATGTTTTATGTATAGGTGAATCAGAAGGTTATGCCTTGTCCAAGCTAGCAGGGAGCAGAAACAGTCATTCTCTGAAACATCCAGGAAGATGATCAGCCAGTCAATGGCAAAGGGATGTTTAGTGGGTGGATACTGCAGGTAATTTAAACAGGATTTGTCTGCAGCTTGGCAAGAGGGTCATGTTAACAGCAGCATATGCTAAAACTTCTTTGTAGTTGCAAGTTGGAAGAGAGGGATATGTGAACCTCAGGAGCTATGCTGGGGATTTCATGCCTTTAGCTCCATTAGTTTAAAACTTTAAATGTATGGTTATTACATTGCAGTATTCTGTGCTGAGAATCAGGCAAAATTTCTGTGGTAAAAGTTGGTGGTCGAAGCAAGTGAAAAGAAAGGAGCTGTCAGGGATTCAGTGTATGGTCAGGAGGGACATTCTGTGAGTCATTCCAGGAGAATGAGCTGCTATGGCACAGAACATAAAGACATAAATCAGCATGAGATGTGATATAAACCAACTTGAAGGTTCCCCAGTTTGTAGGTGAAGAATTAGAAATGAAGCTACTAATTTGTTGCACTGCGTGCATTTATGTGTGTGTGCATATATATACATATTCACCACATATTTATGAGGAACATGTGAGCTGTGAGATATGTGAGTTTACTCACTGTTTAATGTGAAATTTTTGCTACATGGAAAATGAATTGGGCTCACTCTGTTTTGTCTTTAATTACCCATTTTATTTATTCTAATGCCATTTGGTGCTCATTTTTTTTCTGTGAGGGTGCATCTAGGTTTCTGACTCAGATCCTGAGAAGTAACTTTCTAACATACCAAAGTTCAAACTTGTTCTGAGAAAGCACCTTGCCAAAGTTTCTTTTATCAAAGAAATGGAGAGAGTCCAGAATCTCTGCTGACATAACTTACCAACTCATGAGTGTATTTTCTCTCTTAAGTTTGTCCACATACAAACAGTAAAATTGACTGAGTTATGCATGGTAATAAAATATTTTTCCAGAGTATCTTATTCTTGTGTATGATTTGACTTAAGCTTTACTGTTGACAAAGCAGATTTCAGAGCTGGAAGAAGTATTTCTGGTGAAAATCATCTGAAAGAAAGAGGCTTTCAGGTGCAGAGTGAATTTAACACTGTCCATTGGATATTCAAGAGGTAGGATACAGTGTGGTTTCCATTGAGGGAAGGTATAATTGTAAGCAGACATGTAGCAGTGCTGTTATATACTGGAGACATAGCCAAAGACAGCATCTTGGATAGTGCCTACAGTAAAATATATTACTATTTGGGCAAAGCAGAATGAAGATTAAAATTATATGATATGTGGCAATAACTGTATTTCCACAGATTGAAGAAAACTAGAGACAACAATCTCATGCAGATATAGAAGATGCTTCATATTAGGTCTTATTTAATAGTGTTTCTTAATCACAGGCAGTAAAGTTGAAGCTCTTTGCTAAGCATTTTAGTTGCAATGGACAGATGCAGATTTTAAGAGAAAAGAGCTTGATTTTGAGTCATGTGATAGAAGCTTTACTTTCCTGAAGAAAAAAATTGCAATAGTTGTACAGTTATCTATATAATGCTGGTTTTCTTGGTAGTTTTAAAGATACCCCACTGGTAAAGCTTGTAAAAAAAGAATCTCTTGACCTCATGAAAAAGTTAGTTATTTGGAATGTTAAATGCAATTATATTGACATATGGTGATAATGTGATAAAGCATAAGGGTTAAAGGTTGAAGGAACCATGGCTTGGCAATTAGCAATGTAAATGAAACATTCATTATCCAGCATGCTGAGAAGTTGATGAACTGTACAATAAATCTGAGCCCAAGTCACTACTGAGATAACTCATTTCAGACATAACGGTGTTTATTAGGATCCTGGACATTGTTTTGCATTTTCTGATGAAATACATATTGCTATATAGAAATATTTTATCCATTAATTTATGTGAAATAAGTCAATAGTAAAAATTCATAAGGCCTTAAGCAATTCTCCAAATAATATATAATAAAAAGGAGAGAAACATAAAAGATGTTGAAAATCATCCTATCTAGAATAATGTTCAATTAGATGCATTGGTATCTCTTCAGTGCATTGGTATTGGTATTTCTCCAATGTAAATTGTCTCCAGTGACTTACATATGTTTGAAGCCATTTTCATCTCAGAAGATACAGTTCAAATCAGGATCTGGCCAAATAAGTAGAGCCAGTAATTAGAGAGTAATTAGTCAGTGTTGTAATTCTATTTATACATATAAACCAACATTTTTTGGTGAGAATACAGGATGTAAAGTTGTTTCAGAGATGGTGCAGAATATGTTTACTTGATATTTGCAAGTTCCATCAAGATTAGAATTAAGTGTTTTCAGGCATTGTTACAGTTAGCTGTACTTTTGTCTCACTCAGAATAATGCTGAGTACCAAGAAGACCACAGCTAAATGTACAAACTTGGTGATAGCAGCAGTAGATTACCTCTCATTTATTAGACAGCTCTACAATCAACTTGGGAAGAGCTCCAAATAAATAAATAGTGCATAGTTTGTTCAGTAACTAAGGAGAAGTTAAGACACACAAATTTGCACTAGCTTTCTTGTCAGTGAGACCAAAAAAAAATTACATTGAGGTGATTGGTGGAAACATACTATACTTTTGGCTTGTATTAAAAAAGTGTTGAAGGTTTTTCTTCCTTTTAAAGGCTACCAGTTTATCATGGCCATAGCAAGTGATACATTATATTTTCCACTCTGGCTTTGCATCCATTTGACATCGTTAGAAATTTTGCATTGCATTTTATTTTACCTAGATTTCCTACTGTGGAATAGACAAATGTCTTACTATTGAGACAAAACAATGGAGTTGGTATGTATTAATGACACATAAACTTAGAGGGAGTACCACATCTTATGTAGTTTTCATGCTACTTCTGTGAAATTTATTCTTATAGGTCGTTATGAGTCTTGAGAGATAACATAATGATTTAAGAATTGAGCCAAAAAAAGTCAGGACTTTCTTAATGTCCTCATCTACGAGTATCTGCTGTGCATAATTCTCACTTTACTTAAAATGTCAGCACAAAATACACTATTTGTTCAGTATTTCAAGGAACTGTAATGCACTGTTCAAAGAAAGAGATTGCATTCCTGTACTTGTATCATGTGGTATATTTGGATACTTTTCCATACTACCCTGACAGTACAAGGAACATGTATGGAAAACATGTTGTCTCCCTCCTTCCTCTGCATCACTTACTGTACAGAAAACTATTGAGAGTTTAAGCTTACATGGTATACATATTGATGTATATGATGAAAATTGCTTTTGAGTAGGCATCTATCAAATACTTTGTATCAGCAGTTTATTTTTGGAATCTAGCTTTTATCATTTGACTGAAAGTTCCTTGGGGCAGCATGGTACACAAGATGGAATACGCAGGCTGTGTTGGAGATTCTATGGGAAGCCTATAAGAGCAGCAAGAATTAAATTTAGTCCTCTGAATTCTTTAGGTGCCAATTTTAACTCAAACAAGTCTTGTAACCTTCTTGGAGTAACTGAGATGTCCGAGTATTATATATTTCCCCAAAATAGGTGGCAAAATTGCCAGAACTACTTGATTTCTGCTGCAGTTCTGTTAGAACATGGCTGTACTTCAAAATGTAAACTATGTTACCTGAAGAGTGGGTTTAGCACCATCAGCCAGAAGACACATGCAAGTGCTGTGTTCAGAACAGCTCTGTCAGAACTGAGAGTGTGGCTAAGCTCTTACAAAATTGTGAGGAAAACACTGTGAAGAAAATAACTCTTAGGCCATATCTATAGAATGAGTCATGTTTAAATAACATTGAATTTCTCTGGATGTCTGCATAGCTTTTACTTCTGTGACTGTTACTGTGTGTTGCTGTAACAGTGGTATCAGTTAGGAGAGTTTGATATATTACACTCTAGAGTATATAACAAGTCATACTTTAACCAAACTTTTAAAAGTAAAAATTGCCACAAATATATTAGTACATTCTGTTGCTTAGCTTTTCTTTTAGAGTATTTCACTACAACATCTCTAATCTAAATAAACTTGCTGACTCACAGCTTATCTGTACAACCTGGATAAACAGCGTTCTTCTAACGTAGTACTTTCTGATTGGCTGTGCTGAATCAACTTGAACTGAAATGCATAATGTATATATGTGTGTTTACACACAAATATATTTATTGACAATGCTCATGGACACTGCTGAAATATGAAATATTCAGTATATATATGGGTTATGTGAAGTATATATAATATATTCAGTACTTTCAGTTCTTTCATCTCCCATTGAAGCCTTCTTTTAGATTTCTTAATTATTTTTTTTTGCCATGTAATTACCTGAGCTTGACACTTCCTTTCACACAAAGATGGAAAATCCACCAGTCATTGTGGCGTCATGACAACCCAAGACATGTAAGCCAGAAGACTCTATAGTCTTTCCTAACTTTCTAGTGGAGAGAACACCTCAGAATATGTCTAACTTATTCCAAAGTCCCTGAACAAACCTTCTGGAAAGATCATATGTGAGATGAAGGAAAAAGAATGCATTGTGAAACTTTTTGCATACTAATGTGAAAGTACCTAGACACACATGCTGTGCACTTTTCAGAGAAGTTAAAGCAATGGGACTCAAAAAATTAAATAATACTGTGACATATGGGTATGCTCTTGAAGCTCAAATCCAAGCAGTTTCTCAGAGTTCCAAACCAACTTTCTGCTATGTATTTGTGAATTTCTCAGCTGAAACCAGTTAAAGATATTGAAGGGGCATATCGATAGGCATGAGGTTCTCATGTAAGAAAGGAGGGTCCACTTGTAAGCAGTAAAAATATCAGTCTTGACTCAGTACTTTCTTCATATGTTGTTCTAGATAGACCACTCAAATGTGTCACTGATTGTTCTCAGAGAGTAATTATCCTGTCAACAAAATGGGCTCTTTCCAATATGATGCTAGTGACTTACTAGTAATAAGTACGAGTCAAGCTTGAGAGGATTTTGTCTATTTTTTTTTTTTTGTTCCAGCTGCTTTATAAATATCCATTGGGGGTTTTGCAGTCTAATCTCATCAATGGATTTCTTTTAAACCTAACTCTTCTATAGCTGGTTAGAGATAGAAAATACTTGTGTTTTACTTGGTCACATTTAGAGTGTGCTTTCTAATTGCTTTCCTCTTACCAGCTGCAAGGCCAGAACTCTGACCTTAATTCTTTTGGTGAATTGAGAGGGAGACAAAGACCACGTGTCTTGGGAGAAACAATATTTTTGCTAACTTTTCAGTACTGAAAACTGCTGCTAATAACTGTGATTTGCAGAATGGATATGAAAAAAAAAGAGAACACCAAGTAATAGTGGTGAGTGACAGTATGCAGTTAAAGGACCAGGAAGAGAAGGTGGTGGCTTTCCATGTAAATCTCTATGAATGTCAAGGAACTACATGGAAAAAAAATTCAAGATTCTTCTTTTATTAAGTTTCCTGATTACTTGAAACAGCTAAGTGCTTATCAAGTCAAAAAGATTTGCAAGTAGAGAGGTAGAGTGTCAATCTACAGAGCCTGTCTGTAGTATAAGTTAATTAGCCAGGAGAACATTTATAGCATGGTGAAAGATATGTTTTTGTAAGGTGGCTGCCTTAATGCTACTCACAAACAGCAGCCATGTAACATCTTGTTTTGTCCTGCTTACTGCATGCCAGTTCCCCTGATGGAAATGACAGTCTTGGCTGAGAATTCTAGTGGTAGCTTTCTTCTGTGGGAAATTGCAGCCATCTACTGTCCAAAGAAAGCACAGTTTGAAGTGTGTGATTTTTCTGTCTTGTCTCATGTCCTCCAAAATTCTCCAGGGTTTGTTCTCAGTAGGATGTTTTCTAACAACATGGGGGCAAAAATACTTAGATCTAGATGTTTCTTGGAAAAAAAAATATCCATTAGTATGTATATTAAAAGGCATTCATCCAGACTTCAACATTAACTGCTATTTCAGAATTTATATTACATGAGCAACTGGAGAATCAAGAACAAAGCTGGACAAAGAGCCATCTGCAAGAGTGCAACATCTAGAAAAAATTGATAAAATTAGCAGGTTTTTCTACTCAGCTCATAGTTAGGTCCCATTCCTAGTAATCTTGTCAATACTTAAAAAAAAAAAATCATTTGGTAAAGTACAGTTCAATTTTGAGCTTGACTCAATGGAAAAAGCTTGCCACAGTCCTGTTTCTTCCTGATTTTGGATCTAATAAATGAAAAAAAAAAATGATAATTTATTCAAAACAAACAGCCAAAATCTTGGAAGAAGTCATGGGAGGTTTTTTTGTCTCTCTGGATCTTACAGCTTAGATAAAACTTTCGAAACCTGGCTGGATCTTTTTCCTCCAGTGTTCCTCCACTAGTTCTGCAGGCCACATTATCCCATTGTCTGCTAGCCAGTTGCCCCAGATATGCCCTTAAAACCATTAGCACTATGTTTCAAGGTCTTAAATAGGTGTAGCTACATGAAACCGAACAAGTAATCGTTTGTCAGTTTTAAACATAAACCAGGCAATAATCCAGGCAGCTGTTTCTGAGTTGCAATGAGCTATTCAAGAATTGGAAGAGAGTATAAGCATATAAAACAATTACTTGATGTTAAAGTCAAAAGAAACACGCTAACTAGTTCAGCTTGTAAAGTTTGCCATGGTTTTCGTTGCTGTTCTGGTTACTTGTGTCTCATACACGTATTATACACCCAATGTGGGTAAGACAGCATTTATGTGTAGGTTGAACCAAATGATTATAAATGAATTGAGAGATGTCTCCTGGGATTGGACATAAAGGTCTTGTAAACTGAAAATTTTATAAACAAACAGCTGTTGGGAAAATACCATTATGCTGTAATAGCTGCTATTAAAATCCATTAGCAATCTTGATGGCCTGTTTGAATTTGATGCATCATTTGCTCTGACAGCATTTCTTTCTGAAGAGTTTTGTGAAGTATGTGTAGATTATGAAAGTCGTAACAGACTAGGAGATTAACACTGATTACACACATCACTTCGGTGTGCCAATCAGGCTGTGAAGAATGCTGTGCATCCTCCGCTTCTAACGCCTGTCAGCCGACAAACGCCAGCGCATTAACCTCAGCAGCTGCAAGCAGAAAGCCTTGCCCATCGCTGCGGGAGAAGTACACGGCTCTGCAGAGATGAAGTATTTCCCGGTTCCAAAAAGACGTTTCGGGCGACAGAATAAATCTCCAGTGTTTTCCGAGAGGTTGTGCGCCTGCCTAATTGATGCGGAACTGTCAGTCTTGGCCCCCGCGCCCCCGCTCGCAGATCCGGGTGCCGCCGCGGCGGGCGCCAGCTGCCGTGGTGGTCGGCACGGCCTGCACATCACGCTGCCACCGAAATCAGTTCAGACTTCTAATGAGGTTTTGAAAAATCTGCATGCCAAGAACTAGCCGAAACAGTTCAAGTGTCAGTGTCGCTCTCCCGGGGCGGGCGGCGGCGCGCTCGGCCGGTGCGCGGGCGCGGCAAGGGCGCCATCTGCCGCGCGGACGCTTGCCCGAGCGGCCGCGCTTACGCGTCCTGGCAGCAGCACTTCTTGAACGCTCCTTTTTTTTTTTCCACGTAAGACTCGGACGTTCCCTTTCTTCCAGTACCTTGTGTTTTTCAGTGTTTCGTTCAGTGAACTCAACATAACTCACGTGCCAGTTTTACAGATACTCTCTTTTCATTCCTCTCCTTCTACTTCTTCTCAGTTTCTTTGCCACATTCTCCTGTCAGTTAACTGCGTGCAGCTTTTTGCCAATAGAAGTGGCAAAGAATGCCACATTTTCTACTCTTATCACTCCTGCTTTCCTTCCCGATGGCTGCATATTACCAGAGGTAAACCACACATTATATACAGGCATGTTGTTCTACTGAAGTGTACAGAAGAGCCATGCTCAATTCCTTTTGTAAGAGAGGGGACTAAGGAAGGTTTATGCTTTAGTTGTAAAGAAAACTAAGTCAGTGCCTTTATGTCCTACTAGCTCTGGACCATTCTGTCTTCTTTTTTTTTTTTTTTTTTTTTTTTTTCCTTTTTTTCAGATTTAGGGTTTAAAATCTTTCGTTTGTAAAGGATTATGATACTAGTGTCTTTATCAAAAGAGCTGTAGGTCTGTGATACCACTGCTTATTCTAACAGAGTTGCTAAGAGTAGAGTAATAGAGTAGTTACACCATTTAACATGCAAGTTGTTTAAAGAGCCTTTGTTACTTATCAGCTACCACATGGTTGTGATAATATATTATGCATTCCATAATATGCATCTCTGAAGCACTCAGCCAGAGATGGCTTTAGCAAAGCATGCAACAGCGGAGGTGTCATTCCACGTGGAGTTTTTTCATGGTTTGAAAGAAGACTGGATGCTTTTCTCAGCGACCTGTTAACACTTTTAATAGTATTTTCAGAAAATAATTGACACCCTCAGATACTTCGATATGTACTGTTGACTTACTAAATATTTATTTTGGTTTTGATTTTTTTGTTTGTTATCATAGAATCATAGAATGGTAGGGTTGTAGAGGACCTTTAGAGATCATCTAGTCCAACCCCCCTGCAGAAGCAGGTTCATCTAGATCAGGTCGCATAGGAACATCTCCGGGTGGGTCTTGAACACCTCCAAGGGAGGAGACTCCACACCCTTCCTGGGCAGCCTGTGCCAGGGCTCCCCCACCCTCACAGTAAAATAGTTTTTTATTGAGTTTATATAGAAATACATGTTGTACAATTTACTTGAGAGACAAGGCTTGACCTAAGATTCACATGCTTGCAAGAAAGCTGTAATGGCATGAGAAGAGTCAGTTCTACTAGCTGGAATCAATACTCTACATGGTGGAATTACCAACAGTTTGTAAATTCTAAAATTGCCTTTGACTGCTGAGGTAGTACTGACCTAATGTGGTCAGCACCAACAAAAGTTCTTGGAAACTAATTTGCCTGGCTGCTATAAATATATATATATAAAAAAGTTATTTTGAATGCCACTCAGTCTTGATGTAATGTTAGAAGTTAGAGCACTTTTTTGTTTACCAATCCCAACAAAATCCCTATATTATTGCTTTACTCACTCTTAGTCATAACTTCTTTTAAACATTGAGGGTTCCATATAAGTATCAAGTAAAATTAGAACTATATTAAATGTATTCCAGCTGCTTTGGGCCCCAAGGGACAATGCTAATAAACTAGATTTACATGCTGGTGCCATCTCTTGAGTGGAATTCATGGTACTGTCTTGCTTTGCAACTCTTTTTTCTCTTGTACTTATCTAGAGAAAAAGCTGAACACAACTTTCTGAATAAAGCATGTGTGCTGAAGAACTTGATCCTGCCAGCTGTAATCCAAAATCTACAGCTTGTATTTTGTTCTCAGAAGCTCGAACCATCTCAATGGGGAAAGCTGCTGTCCTAGCTACTGTAAATGTAAAACGGAGGCAAAAGATGGCACACCAGAGTGTTTGTCCTCTGAGGGGCATTTGCAAAGAACTTCGGTGTTTTCCCTTGTGTTGGTAATGGCTCCTTTTATCTCTTCTGAAGGAACTGACTGTTTAACAAATGAGTTGCTACAGGCATTTTGCTTGCATAACTGTAAGTGCTTATTAGACGAATCCTTAGGAAAACTTAAGTGGCTTACAAGAAACTGAATTGCTGCTGTTATTTGTAAGCAGACGGGATTTTTTTTGGTGGCGAGGTTCGGTGTACAGTGTTTGATCATCTCTGTCCAATTCCTGGTTCCTGTTCAGAAGCAGCCAGTGTAGGATGAGACTAGAGCCAGTTCCACTGAAAACACATTGATCCCTGTTTGTTTGTGCACCTTTGAGGAAGATGTTCAGCTTCCTCAGCAGAGATATGAATGAAATGAATGGAAAATTAGTTGCTATTTTGTCTCCAGTTGTATTCCAGATGAGAGATACTCCATGTTGACAAGGCAGCATGGGCAGCCAACAAAGTGCCAGTGATTTAACATACAGTGCAAAACTGTTTCTTTTGATTCTGAATTGGTCTGTTCATTCAGGCTTGAAAAATGAACACCTAAAATTAATAATTATTGTTTGAGTTTTTTAACATGCAGAGACCCCCGTTAGAGCAGGGCATTTCAAAGACAAGTATGAATGCTGCTGAAATCAAAACGTTCATTGTGAACGAGAGAGCATAAAAGTATAGTAAAGACTGAGCATCAAAGAGCATTTTGCCTCAACGAGAAACTGTATTTGCAATTAAGTAGGTGAGGACAATAGGAAAAATAAACTATGAAAAGCTAAAAATAGGTTCTTAAAGTGTCATCAGTGGTTCTTGCTGAAAATTCTATTGCTATAGGAAGGAGAATTGATAGAAATGGAAACAATATACATCAATTAGCAAAGTAAATGTGACATTAAAAAAAGTAAGAAATACAAAAGTAATCAACTTGGAGTTTAAAATTGCCATTTATCTTTTAAACAACTTAAAGAGATTTAGGGGATTATAAATTGCTAAAAATTTTGGTAATTGAACCAGAAAAAGAGAAATGTGAGTGCATCTGCATGGCTGCAGTGCTGTGTGAGGAACACTCAGACAGTGTTCCCTAAGATATTTTGTTGAGGTTTTCTTGCGTGGTGATTTGTTTGGGAGTTTTTTAATTGCCAATAAACTAATCATTAAATACCATTCCCTTTTAGAAGGAATTAATGCTGAGAGATAACATAAACTCACAAAATATTTTCAAAGTTTCTTCTCTTTCAAAGTTTCTGCTTTAGCTACAAATTTTTGAGTTCCATCCAAAAGATTTTTCCTGATTTTCCAGTCTGTATTAAGAATGTTGACCAAGACTGGTATTTGCTATTAAGTAAATCGACCAGCTTGAGAGTTGGGCAGAGAGGAAACTCATGAGGTTCAACAAGGACAAGTGCAGAGTCCTGCGTCTGGGGAGGAACAACCCCATGCACCAGCACAGGCTGGAGATTGACCTACTGGAGAGCAGCTCTGCAGAGAGAGACTTTGGAGTGCTGGTTGATAATAAAATAACCATGAGCCAGCAATGTGCCCTCATGGCCAAGAAGGCCAATGGCATCCTGGAATGCATCAAGAAGAATGTGGCCAGCAGGTCAAGGGACGTTCTGCTCCCCTTTTACTCTGTCCTGATGAGGCCTCATCTAGAGTTCTATGTCAAGTTCTGAGCTCCTCAGCTCGAAGGACAGAGAATTTCTGTAGAGAGTCCAGCACAGGGCCACCAAGATGATCAGGGCACTGGAACATCTTTCACATGAGGAAAGGCTGTTGGAGCTGAGGCTGTTAACTCTAGAGGAGAGGAGATACAGGAGGGATCTCATTGATATTTACAAATATCTAAAGGGTGGATGTCGGGAGGTTAGGGCATCCTTTTTTTATGGTATCTACCAACAGGACAAGGGGTAATGAGATGAAGCTGGAACACAAAATGTTCCATAAGGAAAAACTATTTTACTGTGAAGGTGATGGAGCCCTGGCACAGGCTGCCCAGAGAGGGTGTGGAATCTCCTTCCTTGGAGGTCTTCAGGACTTACCTGGACATCTTCCTATGTGACCTGATCTAGATGAACCTGCTTCTGCAGAGGGGTTGGACTAGATGATCTTTAAACGTCCCTTCTAACCCTACCATTCTATGATTCAATGATTTGTTCAGAGTCTTAAACTGGAGAAGAAACTGCAGCTTTCCTTCTACTTCCTATGCACAAATTTCTTTTCCCCCTCAGCATAGTGGTGTTAAGGAATAAAGGTGCTGGCAGTGATTCCATGCAATGGAACCTTGCTAGGCCATATCCCAGCAACCTAAGGTAGAAATGGCTGTTCTCTTGGCTGCAATAGGAAATCTGCCAGAATTTTTCTCCCTTTTACCAAAGAGAGGATGGGTTTGGCTTCTGCTGTTTCAAAAAAAAAAAAAAAAAATCAAAAAAGCAAAACCAAAAAGCCTTCAGAATTACACAGCTATGTTATTTCTATATATGCTCTTGGCTGGAGACTGATGATTTATTAGCTGGAGTGAAAGTAGTTTTCAAAGGTTAGGAGAAAGTTATTTCCTGTTGTATGTATGATTTGTGTAATATGGAAGATACAAATGTGCATATATTTTTTGCAGACTGTCTGTGATGGTATCCATTTACAACATTCCTAGCTTCTTGCTGTTGAAAATGGTTTCAGTCGCACATCTAATCTTGCTGTCTCCAAACAGAAAAAGTGAAATGTTCCTGAAAGTAGGAGAGAAAGCACTGTTTTGTCTCTCTGTAGCACATTTTGCCAGACAAAACTACATGTTTGTGGGAAAATGTCAGTAGTGTACTGTTGACACTGTTATGGTGAAACAAGTCTTTCATTTCTAATTTAAGCTAAAAGCATTACAAGTGCACATAAGAATAGCTCACCATCTTGCCTTAGCATTTCATTTTCTTCCTTGATTATATCTTCAGGAAGAATTAACATTTTGATACAACATTTGTTCATGGATTTGCAGTGGTTAAATCAACAGTTAATGAGGTTCATCGTATAATTTGAGCTTGTAGTTTGTTTATGCTAGACCAACTTTATCCATACTCCAAACAAATTATCTTTTATAATCACCAGCCTGAAGATAAATCTCTAAATGTTTTTCTGATGATAGTGCTGTGGTTGGCAGGTGTTAGAAGTGCCTCCCAGGGACAAAGATTGAAGATGGGCTTGTTCTCACAAATCCTTCAGGCGAGGTTGTTTAGCTTTCTATCCTGTCATCTGCAGAGGAGCCTTGTATGGTGCCCTGCTAATGGAATCTAATAGGCAAAGGTCATATATCTTTATGAAGAAAAATGCAAAGCTGGTGAGTGATAAATGTGCTCCATGGGGTTCAATGGACGATGCTTAGTGATAAAATCCATGTTTAAACATTGTTTCAAATGGCTTGGCATAGCTCTGGTTTTTATGCCTTAACTACTTTTTGTAACAATTCTCATTACTAGTGATGCAATCTGATCAATACAAAAATAGTTGAATATGCATGCAAAGTTGTCTATGTAATTAAAGAAATAGGTAGACACCTGAACTGGGTAATTATTTTTCAGTGTTGGTAGCACAATGAGTAAGATGGCTCATATAAAAGTACATAGCAGTGTTGTATTTAAATTTGAAAGCTCCGTTGACTAGCAATAGAAGCATATTATCTAGTGTGATGATGTGAAGATTTAAGCAGGTTATAGCATCAGTTGTGATTAAAAAATGCCTTTGTCAAATGTCAAAATATAAAAAAAAGTAAACAAAATATGCCAGCATAAAATTGCAGACAGAACTTCTAAAGAATGCAGGACAGTGCCTTTAAGAAATTGCTAATCTGAAGTTACAAGAAATTAAATAAACCCGATATTGTTGAATCACTGCTGTTTTTTGAGAAGTTACCAGTTCATTTGCTATAGTTATACTGCTGAGCTAAGAGACAGTTCAATAAATCAACTCGGGCTTGATGGATTCTACAAACCATTGAAATGAGTGTGTGGAAGAGGAAAGAAATCTCTTAGTATTCCCTCTTTGACAAAAGGGTATGCAAAGAGCCTGAATGGATGAATGGTTGATTAATTTTGGCAGAAATTTTCTTGACAGCCAGAATGTGTTTTTTCATTACCATATTTGCATGGGAATTACTTTGTAAGGTATGAATTATTACATATAAACTTACACCTGAGACTTAGCTGGCTAAAATAGACAGTTTGTGGTCAGTATCTATAGGGTTGTGATGTTCCTTATGTTTTAATTCATCACTCTTCCAAGTCAGCCCTTTGCTTGTTACCGCTTGCTAATCAGTCAACAGTAAAATCAAATATTGTATGTGATTAAATGAACCTTGTAACTGAAGTGGTAGATTTTATTTTTTGCTGTATTTTGTAGTTGATTTACAAGCTATGGAGAAATCAGACGGAAGTTCTTTACCTGGGATCAGAAAGCTGAGTAATATAAAGGAGAAGGAAAAGCGTGTATCATAATGCTATGTCCATGTGACCTATTGACTAGTAAGACAAAAAAATAGTAGTTTTTTTTCTCCTCTAAGTTTCTGAGGTAAATAATGCATTAGATTGTATATATTATACTGTACTTTAGTTTGGAAATTTTCCTTTGCATTTTTTAGACATTTTGTGCAGATTTTGTATAGGTGATACTTGCTTATAAATGTCTTACAGAAGAAGATCCTTGGGTTTTTTTGACTTTTAGGCTTTGGATACTCATACCAAGCAGACTTTTCCTTCCATGCAGTTTGCTCCAGAAAATATGTACATAGGGTTTTTTTAGCCTTTAAAATGGCCTGGAGAGGGAGTACATTTTGCATTTTAACATAGTGCAAAAATATTTCCTTGTACAGTTCCCTACTTAGGGCAAGTCATGTTATTAGGATTGCAAATTTTATAGTTTGTCTCTTCAGTTATTTTACAGAGGTGGAGTTTTAAAAACACACTTGGAAAAGGAGGTAGCATTTAAACCTTTACACTTGAAAATTAAATCTGTATGTTTTACTGTATTCTATGTTTTTAACAACAGCAAACTACTTGCCCTTCAACTGTAAAAAATGCTGAAGAATGACAGCTTTATCTTTACATTCACGATTTTCTTATTATAGAAAACATCCAAAATGAATGAGACAAATTACAGGTGCTTTGAATTTCTTCCCTTGAAGATGTAAATAAATAAGCACTTTCAAGTTTGTCTCCTTAGACTAGATCATGTAGATCCCGTCTTTGAGTCCTGTGTCACTGCAAACCACTTTTTTCTTCTGATTTTGTAGTCACAGCCTTCTAACATTGTCATGTCATTCCAGTGCAGACCACAACAGTTTGCACAACATTGCCTGTGTTTGTTTATGTTTCCAGGCTACATGCTTAATATTTATCTCATGCAGTAATGGCAGTGCCTTAAGAGGATTTCATCTCCAGCCCTTTCTTTGAGTGTGTATGTAGAGACCCCACCAACATCAGGGAGCATTTTTGATTGTTATATTTCAGGCAGGTAGCTGCACACCTCAGTAGTCAGAGGAGGCTGCTTTGCTTATGGATAAGCATTTGTGTTGCTTCAGGTGGCAGTGATGGCTGCTGAAGGCAAGTATTCCAGCTGGACGGAGAACATTCTAAGCCAAATGGGCCATTATGGTATCGTTACATTATGTAGATATCTTAAGATACATGGAGATACTGTATCCCAGCTGCTAAACAGAAATCTGTCTCAACTAGCTCTGAAAATGCGGAATAACGGAACTAAGGTTTGGCTGTTTACCTGAGCAACTTTTTTTTTTTTTTTTTTTAATTTTATATATGAATTGATACTTTCCAGTCTTTCCTCAAAACTGTATACTGTGCTAAATAGATAAAAACCATGGACATCTTCATAAGTTCTGATTAAAGAGCAGATTATAGCGGAGAAGCATGAATTTGAATACACCATATTTGTACTTGTATCAAGTGGCAATAAAATTTGTATAGCGGTAATCTCAATTAATAAAGAGTGGATTGTTGTTAAGAAGCAATGTCTTAAAATGCACTAGTGCTCTAGAAACAGGCATGGTTTCCAGTGTGTCTCTGTCTAAACACATGTTCATTGAGAAAGCAAGGTATTTTGGATTATTATAGATTAGTAATTCTTTCCTCTTTACTTTATTCTTTTTAGTTATTTAGTATTTAATGAATATAATAGACTGCAAAAACACAGCTGTCACCTATAGTAAATGCTAAACAAGCATTCACCACTTCATTCTATATGCACTGTTCCACAGTACTATAGTATTTCCTGCTTAAATTTCCATGTAAGTTAAGCTCAGGATGCTGCCTGAAGTTAAACATAAGGTCTGACTGGGGCCTCTATAGAGCTGGGTAGCACAAGATCTCACATGCCCATTCTCTTGCTCTTTGGTTTAGGACCTAATGTCTGTTTGTCTTCCTTGGAAACTTTAGACAGCAACACAAAAAAAAAAAAGTAGAATTAGCTGCTATTTCTGTTCTTTCTGGAAGACTGGTAAATATCAATACAGCAGAGCTGCTATTGGTAGATTGAAATGCACAACAGAAAAATTAAATCTTTCCTTATACAAAAGATGGTGAATTTTGAATGGAGTGTTTTCACCAGTGGCATTGATACAAAAAAAAAGTAAGAGAGTGAATATACTTTTCCATGTTTCTGGAGTCTTACAAACATTGTAGTGTTCATATTGGTTTTTCCATTTTTAGTTACCTTACCTGAAAACTTTTATAAAAAATTGAATGTTTTCTGTGGTTTTTTTTTTCCTTTTTTTTTTTTTAAAGGAGGGGGGCTTCTAGTAATTAGCTACATTTACAACAAATGGCACACAGACTGTTAGCTCTGCATGTGTGCTATAACATTGGTGTTTACCCTATTATATTGCAATTTAAGTATGTCATAAAGTTTTATCAGTGATCACATAGAAATAAACTGGAATGCAGAAGTACTGACCATGAAATATTAAGAGAATACAGTGTGAAGCAGTATGTATTAACTTCTGTATTGTCATAATTGGTTTGGTTGTGAAAATTCTAATGGAATACAGTGATATTCCTCATTTATATTTTGTGATGGTTGGGTATTTTTAGCAAATGAGTTGTCAGCAGAAAGGCTTCATTAGACCCATCAGGGTATCTGCCCATGAATAACAAATCCCAAACTGTACTGACAGTTTCCTTGAGCCAAAATGATGGAGCACTTCTGACAAAAGCCATATTGTGCTCTCCATGTGAGGAGTATGAAGAACAAAAGAGACAGTTTGTTCTTAATTTGGTCAGGTTAATATTGACACAGTTAGCTTAGAAGAATCAGAAGTGTGTGTAATGTACATTTACAGCGATCACTTGAGTAATTGGCTGTTGTCTTCATGAATCAAAAAGTGTCGATAGAGACAAAGTTACAAATTCTCTTCGAGTATTTCTTGGAGATTTTGCTTCTTTTAAAAGCTCACCCATGTTTGTAGTCATGTTAACTATTCAATTTTAAAAAGAGATTTCAATTAAAAAATTGAGTTTCGGAGAAAGAAGTTTCAGAACTGTATACAGCCTATTTAAAATGATATTTCTCAACAGAAATCCATAATAATTGAACAAATAATGTTCAAAAATCCTTCAGGAGTGTGAATATCTTCAACTTCCTCATTCTGTTTACCTGGATAATAAAAAAATACGTGTCATTTCAGAATGTTCACCATAATGTTATGTAATAGCAATGTTTAGACTGTTTATATGTTTTAGACAAAAAAAATACACAAATTTATTACAAAGCTAAGTCACTAAATTCCTGCAGTATTTGCAAAATACATTTACTACTCTATTGTGTTTATTTCAAATGTCGTACATTTCAAGGATACTTGCAGTCGATTCTTCTTTTTGGTTATAGGTTACTTAGAGGGTATTATAACAACTAATAGTGTTTACATATGCTGCTTACCTGCTGTACACCATGCAAATACTAATTAATATTTAAGCCAGCACATGCTAATAAAGTAAGGGAAAGTAGTAAAAAATGAATGGATGACTGACCTTCGTCATGGTGTAGCTTTATGTCAGTGTGCTTCCTGCTATACGAATTCATCAACAACATGTTTTACAGTGTTTGTAATTAATTTGGGATGTAGTAGAATCATAGAATTATAGAATGGCAGGGTTGAATTGGAAGAGACATTTAGAGATCATCTAGTCCAACCACCGTGCAGAAGCAGGTCCACCTAGATCGGATCACATAGGAACGTGTCCAGGCAGGTCTTGAAGACCTCCAAGGAAGGAGACTCCACAACCCCTCTGGGCAGCCTGTGCCAGGACTCCATCACCCTCACAGTAAAATAGTTTTTCTTGTATTTAA
>WBNH01012213.1:78833-96340 GCA_013401255.1 Urocolius indicus
GTGCATGGGGTTGTTCCTTCCCAGGTGCATGACTCTGCACTTGTCCTTGTTGAACATCATGAGGTTCCTCTCTGCCCAACTTTCAAGCCGGTCGAGATCCTGCTGAATGGCAGCACAGCCTTCTGGGGAATCAGCCAGTGCTCCCAGTTTGGTGTTGTCAGCCAACTTGCTGAGGGTACACTCTGTCCCCTCATCCGGGTCATTGATGAAGATGTTGAACAAGACTGGCCCCAGAACCCATCCCTGTGGAACTCCACTGGCCACAGGCCTCCAACTTGATTCTGTGCCATTGATCACCACCCTCTGGGCTCTGTCATTCTACCAGCTCTCGATCCACCTCACTGTCCACTTAGTAGCTTAACTGTTGGAATTATTAACATTTTTTCATATCTGAAGGAAATGCTTTCTTTTCTGTTAGTGTTTACAATATATACAACATTCTGGTTGCTGACTTAGGTTAGGGAATTTGTGGAAAAGTCCATATGTCTGCCATATCTTTCAATGTATATTTGGTAATTTATATGAGTTTGTTTTTTGCAGCTGTGTTTATCTGGATGTTAGAATGCTTGTGAAGGGGATATCTAGATTGTGTTATTGGTACTAGTTTAAAAGAGTAAACTTTATGAATTTTTGCATGGAGAGATGGAATTAAAGTAAGTTTTAGAAAAAATATCACTTCAGTTAGAAACATTTATTAACATGATAAAACTACCTTTGCTTATTTAAAAACCAATAATTAGTTTTACTTTTTGATTAATAGTCCAATCACCAATAATATTGATGAGCACAGTCATGATGTTGTAAAACCTGATGCTGTAAAATCTGATCTTGCTTTTTATTCAGTAGCTTAGTCAACAACATTTTACAGTTAATTTTCTCTTTGACTTTTTTTTTTAACAACAGCTATTTGCCTTGGGTTTAATTTCTGTATGCACTTAGTGAAAGAATACCTTGTGAGAAACGTATATTGTTCATTATGAAAGTACATGTTTATGGGAAAACTGGGTAATACCATCAGATATTTTTTTACTATTAATTGTTACTTAGTACTGGTAGTGTGAGAAGCCTATATCTTATTCCTGATATCACAGAATTAATAAGGTCTTGGGTTTTATACCTATGATGAGTAATAACCTTTTTGTCAGAAAAAATTCTTATTGATAGGCTCTGGGGTAAAGTAATAAATGGGATGTGATCAGCATAATTTTGCTTAACTTGGGCTGTGTTCTGACCAGGCCTTAATGACTTCCTCAGTATTATTGTTAATCGGATATACCATAATTCATCTTTTACCTTCTTGTGCTTTTAAATCCTCAAAGAATTTGTGTATTTTCTTGAATGAAATTTTCTTTCATAATGATGTGTGCTGCTGGCACACATGCTGCTCTGAGACATCTCTCTTCAGCTGATAGTGTTTGCATTGGGTGATGCTGGTTCAGTATGATCCCAGTAAAAAAAAGAATGCAGATTCTGTGAATTATCTTTTTAAACACTGTTTATTAGAAGTAAGGAGAAAACCCTATAGACAGTCCTTCCTCCCATTAGGTGGTGGGAACCCCCGAGGGGTGGAGCATTGAATCAGCATGCAATCCAATCCATGCACAATGTGCTGGAGACAGACTATTCATAGCAGAGATTTCCACCTTTTGGTCATTCTAGCTATTACAAGATCTTCTTACAGGGAAGCAACTCCATTCCTTATTGCTGCTGTCACACAGAAAGGATGCTTGCATCAGAAGTTGCTGCTATTCTTTCATGTGAAGGCAAGGACACACAGTAGTACACAACTGGTTTTCTTCTGCAACTTGTACCCAATAGAGGAGGACGAGTGGCTGGCTCAGAGTTAATCAACATGCTAAGAATCTCAAGAATAAAAAAAATACACATTCTGAATAACATTGGGTTTGGCAGCATGGAAGAAACAGGGAGAACCTCAAGTAGCTGGATTAGATAATTACACAGGTAGTGCAGATCCATTATTGTTTATGTTAATGTGTCCCAATGTGAAGATCTCCATTTCAATTAATCTGTCAGGGAAACATGGTTGGCAGCTTCTCTGCTTACAGCAGCAGGCTACTGCATCACCTGCTGCTGTATTACTTCCTCAGTATTGCTCTTGATCATATGACATAAGTTAGCAAAAAACAGGGCATGAGGCAAATTCAGATTTTAGCACCTCCATAACCATTCATCTTTAATTCCTCATAATCTTCATAATCTTTAATTCCTGCTCTGATTGGCAGAACTCACCTTTTTTTGGCATTTGGTGCCACATCCTTGCTGTGGCAACCATTGCCACCAACAAAGAGCTCCTAGCTGAGCTTTTTATCTTGTTCTATTCTATTCATAGTCTTAGTCTATGATGCCGTAGTGATCCATGACCTTAAACTCTAGAAAAATACCTCTGGTCATTCTGCATGCACATACCGGCTCTCCAGTTGGTTATGTTTGTGACAGAGAACTTTTTGCTATGCATGTAGACAGGTTAAGAGGTTTCTACTTCAAAATTCTGCAGAAAGCAAGATTTTTGGCACCCTGCAATGTGCTACTTTGTGAGTGCTAAATGCAGGCTGAGATGGTAGCAGGTGTTATTGTAGTCAATATCACTTCCATGAGGCTTCCAGATCAGTCACGTGATTTTAACTGAAAAATTTGATTTCCTTCCATTTTCCAGCTGACTAAACAGTGTAGAAGATAAAGCATCATGAGGCTTGTGTACTGTACATTTGTTAGAATCATTTGCTTTACCTTATATGCAGCCGTAAAACACCTTGCATACTAGATCCTTGATTGGTCCATATCCTTCCCTGTGGCCTCCTGGTCTTCTTGAATTGTCTGTAAGTGAGTAACTGAGATAAGGACTTATCCAGGGTTTTCAGATAGTTTTGAATCTGATCTAGTTCAAATTTTTTATTCAAATAGATTTTAATTATCCCAGCTGCAGTTAGGAATGGGATAACTGAAGTAAATTTACCACGCTTAAGCACATTTTACACTTCAGAAGATTCTTCAGAAAAATGTTACTGGTTTGGACATTGAAGCCTTATTCACCATAGTTCATCACCGTAACCCCTATTCAGATTTCATTTCTGTAAAATGACAGCTGGCTTGTGTTTGTGCATTAATCTCACAAATAAACCTCTCTTTTGATGCTATGCAAATGTCAAAGTGGAACTTCGTCTCTAGTCGTGGAAAAAGAACCTACTTCTAAAGCATTTGATAAATAGATTTTTTGTTTTGTTTTGTTTTAGGTTTCTTTTAGAGGGAGGGAGACACATTTTGTGGACACATTTGAGTAGGTTAATAAATAGTATTTGTATATATGTAACCAAAACAGTAATTTATTAGGTGGGAGACAGATGCAGGGGAATAACATGCCAATCTGCATATACAGTTGTGTTGTGTTCATGATGAACTGCTGTTTATTCAAGGCCAGTGTAGCTTGGCAGCATCAGAACTACCAGCTAGAAGATAACAAAAAATCATCTCAAAACAAACAGCAGAATCATAAAGAAGAAAATAAAATCTGTAAGGCTTTGTTCACTAACACTTGTCAGAACTGATGACCAAAGGCAGACATTTATACTTTGTGCGTTATGTCCCCAGGTGCAAAACAGGGATGTATGGTTTACATTGCAAAATCTGGATAATTTATCATTGGGCTTAAGTATGAATGAGAACAGGAATGACAAATGCAGCATTTGCCTCCTCTGTCTTTGTTGGGGGTGTTTGTGAAAAGAAGTGGATTTTTTGACTGAAAAATTAGTTTGCCTTACTCTCAGTAGTTTGAGAGGTTATTGTTTTGAAGATTTGTACAGAATTCAAAGAGGAGGAGTAAAGGAATCTAAAGGAGTAATCCATGGTAAAATTCTATATAATCATGTAACATGAATAGACACATATAAAGGGTAGCACGTACAGGTTGAGTGCCTGATTTTGTACTTCCAATACTATTATTTTAATATTGATGTGAAAAGTTTAATACTTTTTTCCCCTAACAAACAGGGGTTTTAATCAAGAAATAGCAGTATCTCAATACTTCCAAGTAACCTTGTAAAAGCAAGTTGCAGAAACAAGTAAGAAGTCTGCTCCAGCAGTAGTTTCAAGAAGGCGAAACCTACTTTTAGTACTTCAGCATTTTACATAAATAAAAGTCTGTTATACTGTGAGACAGGTTCTTGATTTTTTTGAAGCACATAGTTGTTTCGACTAATGAAATGGAATTCTGTTTGTTGGGCACTGATGCTTACTAACAGTTCTTGCTATTTTCACCACGGATTTGCGTGGAAAAAAATCAGAGAAAAGATGCTGATATTTATTTTAATTTTTTAATCACATTTCAGGACTGCGTGTTACACAGGAGTCTTGTTGGAGATCTGAAAGCATTCATAGATAAATATAGATGTGATGCACTTGTCATTTTGGCCAACTGTTTGCCAGATGAGAAGCAAACAAAACGACAAATAGCAGTATACTCAGAAAACTTAGAGCTTGGCAATCAGGTAAGTACCTGGAAATAGAACCAAATAATATCTTTCCTGAACAATTTTTTGGGTTTTTTTAAAGTAGTGTATACAAAAATGTTGAATAATTAAGTGGGGTCAGAAAGTAGCAACAGTTGACTGGCAACTCAGTAGCTATTTTAAATGGCTGCATTATATTTATTACACAAAATGAAGGACTATGATGTTTCTGATTGTTTGAGACCAGATTAATATAAGAAGTGTATGATTACAAGAAATACAGAAAGTGACAAGATTTTTCGATGTCTTTTTTTTTTAACTTTACTTTTTACTTTTACTTTTTACAAGTTTTGGCTTGGTTTTGTATTGTGATCAGCACAAGTGATTCTTTAGCAGTGAGGGATGAGCAGTTACATTGTAAATAGTAATGACTAGATCTCATCTACGTGTATGTTAGTGCTAAAGGATTTAAGGTCTGAAATGAAGCCAAATTATCACTAAAATATTCATTTATCCAAAGCCAGGTGCTATCTGTTTCTTTTCTCTATATTTGTCTGCAAATAGAAGAAGTCATCTCAGTGACAAATTTTTGAACCTTTTTTGAACCTTAAAAATTTCTGGTTTTAGGGACAGGTGGTTAAATGTCTCTGTTCTTTCAAGGTCAAGATAAGTGTATTCATTTTATAACATAACTATCTCATTCTAGAAGTACTTTTATCATGTACTGTTATATGTTTTCCTCAGATTTCTTAAGGCAACAACAAAACATTTATTTGGATTTTTTTTAATGAATTAAAGGTAAACTAGAAAGTCAAGTGGTGTAATCTTGAGTAAATATTCTGACCAATTATATAATGCATGTTTTGCATTGATCTTTTAATACTTAATCTCATTATCTGTGATAATACTGTTAGAGAGGAACATCCAAGGAACAGATTAATAGGAAGAGACATGTATGGCTCTGTTACACAATGAAGTAGTCAGTATGTGCCCCTATGCTCCTGATTACAATGTCTTTTGAAATGTCCTATTTTTCTACAGATCTGCTGTGAATTAGAAGAATGTCAGACTCCTTGTTTGGAGCTGGAGCCTCTAGAATGTGGATGTGATCAAATTCTGATTTATCGTCAAGAAAATTCTTTGGTGACCTGTGATAAAATTTTTCTTCTGGTTAAGGAAGTTATAAATAGAAGACAGCCAGAAATGGTATCAAACAGTAGAACTTCTTCTACTGAAGCTGTTGCTGGAAGTGCTCCGCTTTCACAAGGATCTTCTGGTATTATGGAGTTATATGGTTCTGATGTAGAACCACAGCCCAGTTCTGCCAATTTTATAGAAAATCCTCAGGATCTAAATGGATCCATGCAGGCCCAAGTTGATGTTAATGTAGATCTTGTGAGTCCAGACAGTGGACTGGCTACCATTAGAAGCAGCCGCTCTTCCAAGGAGAGTTCTGTTTTCCTTAGTGATGATAGCCCTGTTGGAGAAGGTGCTGCTTCCCATCACAGTCTTCTGCCTGGCTTTGATTCCTATAGCCCTATTCCTGAAGGAGCAATAGCCGAAGAACAAAACCTTCAGTCTAGAGACAATAGTGATAACTTTGATCTTTTCAATTTTGATCTAGCACCCGTGGTCACAGCTCCATCTGAGTCATCTTCTCGTTCTGTTGATTGTTCACCAGCAGATGACTATTTCCTTAATAGTGACTCATCAGAAGGACAACAACTGACTGTGCAGAAAGAACTTGATGAGGCAAACCTGCTAGAAAATGATACAGCAAATTATTCAACTGACTTACTTAAGGCAACAAATGAGGAAGACAATTTAGCTGAATTTGATGAAAGTCCAGGAGACCTGTGTGAGAAAACATCAAGTTTGATCAATTTAGTTGAAGGTGATTCTTCTTCACCAGAAATGTTGAAATCTGCTGATTCAAAAATTCCACCAACTCCTATGAACAGTCTAGTAGAAACTTCACCATTAGATAATGAGGAGCCTTTATTTTTCTCACAAGATGTCATTAAAAAAATTAATGAAATAGATGGCACAAATTATTCTCAGTCTCGTGTCAGGTATGGGAGCTGGTGGGATGGCTTTGACCTAGAGTCCAGACATGCTGATACATGGAGTTCAAGTGAGCAGGAATCTGTATTTCAGAGCCCTGTCTTATGGAAAGACTGTAAAGAAAGTCCTTTGCTACGAGAACACATTGATAGAAGAGCCTCAGATTCTGTTTTCCTCCAAAAACAGCCAAAGCAAACGGAATACATGAGAGCAGGTCTGTGGGAGAATCATTTTAAACAAGATAATTGGAACCATAAGAATCAAGAGAAAAACAGTGAGCATTTGCCATGTTTTCAAACTGCTTCTTTAGAGGAGACAAAACAAGAACCAGAGAGCTTTGCCGACCCATGGAAGGTCAGTCAGCTGACACCTGTGAAGTCCGATGATGTGTGGCATAACATTGAAGGGAAAAGTAGTCCGTTAGCTGGAGACTCCTTTGAAGTCTGGACTAAGTTTGATGCAGAACATGTTGCTAGATCCTCAGAAAATGTATGGAACATGCCCAAACTGGGTAGAGAAAAAAAATCAGTGAATATTCCTGAGGAATGGGCCATGTCAAAAAGTAGCTTATCAGATTCTTCAGAAATCATAGCAGACAATGAGACTGAAAATCCACTCATCCACGTATCTCCAGAAGACTGGGATAAAGAAAGATCTTGTTCAGTAGAGGAACATAGAAAATGTGAAAATACAAATTCTTCTTTCAACAATATGCAAAATAATTCCAAGCTGAAAACAGAGGAAAAAAATTTATTTAGTGATGCTAAACATAGACCAAAACATTTTGAAAATATAGAGACCTGGAAAATGTACGATAAAAACATCAAGAAAGAAGTAACAGAAGTAGTGGTGCCATGGGAGGATACCTTCTTATATAAACACTCAGACCTTAGTGCATCGAACATAGGTGAAGATCTGGTTGTTTCTCCACCAGACACTAATTATTCAACATCTGATTCATATATATCACCAACATATGTGGAAGATGAAAGAGAAAATAAGGACAAAGATTTTGATGAAGAAACAGTTATTGGCAAATCATTAAACCCAAATTTGACTGAGCCAAAATTATTTGAGAAAGCAGATAAGAAACCATCATCTCCTAGAAATATGCCATTTTCAAGTGCCAGAAATACAGACATTTGGAACACTCCCCTAAATAATGTCACCCAGTTACAAGAAAGAAATTCTGAAATTAGTACTCTTTCTGCCTCTGCTAAACCTTTCCTTAATTCAGAACAAGCAAGTAATCAGTGTTTTTCAACAGACATACATACCAATGAAAATGTTTCTTCTGTATCTGAAAATAGAAGAATAACACCAGTACTCAATCAAACAGTGAATGAGTTATCACCACCACAGAATGAAGTAAATTCTAGTGAGGCTGCAGCTGAAAATGTAGGAGCAGCAAGCAGTGTTACTATAGAAGGCACAGATGCCTCTATGCTGACTTCAGACCCTGGGAATGGTTTGGATATGAAAATATATGACTTAGAGAGTGAGATACTTAATAAGAAGGCAGCACAAGATACTGCCAATGTTGATGAAAAGCTGAATAGTCAGTATTCAATGCAGCAGGTGAACTCAGAGAGTTTGATGAGTGAGCAAGGTTCTGAGCAAGGCTGGGACAATGCCATTGAAATATCTTGGGAAGGAAAAGAGGAATATGAAAGAACATATGATACAAGTGGATGTCAAATGATTAGTGACATTTGTAATAAACCAATGCAAGAAGACAGTGAATCCTCATCTAACGCAGATTTTGAAGAAAACAGACCAATAACTGAATTTCCCAGCTCCCCAGTAAAAATGGCAAATAGTATTAGTTTGGAAGCATTAGTTGCAGAGAATGAGTCTTTTTCCAACCAAATTAATCCAATTAGTCAGGAAGAGAGCAAAGACTTGTCACAGAATAATGTAGAATCTTCAAGTGTTTCTGAGGAAGGCAGAAATCATTACTCCTTTGATGACTCCAGACCACAAAATTTCAGCTACAGTGACATATCACAGCTGCTTTCTGAGAAAGCTGAAGAGGAGACTACAGTGATAGAAGATGCAACAAGTCCAGAGATGGGAAGTATCTCTGAAAATTCTGATAAAAGTAGTGATAATCCAGAAAATAATTCTTCTAAAATGCCCAGAAGTTCAGGCATCTGGAATGACTCTGGAAAGAGTGATTGTCTTCTAGCCACATCATTTCCTTTGATGAATGAACAACGAGAAATGGTGGGAGAAGTAAAAGAGGACTTACATGAAGTGGCTCCAAGTCATTCAGGCATTGGTAATTCTGAGTTAGTATCTTGCAAAAATAGCTCAGAACTGAACAGGACTCTTGAAAAGTCTCTCATGGATGAGTTTAAAAGTCCATCTTCTGGGTGTGGCAGTATTCCTGACATTACAGATATGTCTGTGGCGGAAAATTCACTTTCATGTGAAATAGATTCTGGGAGAAATAAAAACTCTGAAAATTTAGAACCTGCCAGTAATCTTTGTGGAGAGCCACATGTAATGCTTAATGACAATTTTCACCAGACTTCTTGGAATTCAGAGCAATGTGAAGATCTGCAGTCTGCTGGAGCAAGTCCTGAGGCAAGTGAAGCCCTTGAAATGGCAAACACCACAAGCAGCCTTTCAAAGGATATACAGATCAGAAGTTATTTAGAAGAAGATAATGTGTGGAGTGATTCAATAAATGATTATGCACACTCAAGTGGAACAAGTCCTGATTTAAGTGACACATCTGTGAATGTGTGGGGAGACCTTCCAGCTGACAGTGACCAAAAGAGACATATATGGGATATTAAAAATAATAAAAATCTTGAAAATGCTTGTGAAAGGAATGAATATGGGACTGAATGTGAAGAAGGATTTGAAGCAAGTGCTGAACAGAACAAAGTTCCTAAAAGCTTAGATTTTTGGAATGCCCATGTAGATGATGATACTGTGTCATCTTTATCAAGTCCTGATGTAATTGAAGATTCAGAGAATTCAGAGGTATGTGCAGAAGTGGTTAATGAAGATTCCACATATGAAAACAAACATCAAAAAGCATCTGAAATAAGAGACGATTATGCTCTATCCAGTGCAACAAGCCCTTTAGCAAATGAAGACGATTCAGATGCAAAAACTAAGGTTGGAGAGGAGGTTCGCGTAGACATCTTCAATGAAAATCTTGAAACAATTAAAGCTAGGAAAGTATTGCAGGAAGACTTGAATATAATGGAGCATAAAGAGACTCCTGAATGTTTAGATGAATGGGAAACACTTCAGAATAAAGCTCAGGTGAGGATTTTCAGTGAAGAATCAGGTGGTGGAGAAGATCCATATTTGTTTCAAATGCAAATGAATGAAAATACTACTCCAACTTTGGGTGTTGATGATAAAAAAGGATCCTCTTCAAAAGCTGTAGGTACGTGGAATATGTTGTTGGGAGCTAATTTAAGAACCGATTCAAAATTCACAGTAGGAGCATTCAGTTTTCCAGATGATGGTTCAGAATGGTGGAATTCACAACCTTGGGAAGAAAAGCAACTGGAAGATGAGTATTCTGTTTCAAGTCACCCAACAACAAACCAGTCTAATAGTAAGGAGGACTTCTGGGGATCACCTTTGCAAGGTGAAGAACCGTCAGAAACACATTTCACTCATGCAAGTAATTATGGAAATCAGCCTTCTTCCCTGTACAGTAATGAAAAAGAAAATGAAAGGCTCATACATCCTGTGAGTATTCCTGATAGTCAGATAAATCAAGTACAGTTCAAACAACTTGATCCTTTCATGTCAGATAGAAAAGAAAGGAACTTGAAAGAGCAGTTCTTTCCCAATGATGAAGAAAATCAACTGACTCCACAGAGTCCTTCAGATGAGGAACAAGATATGACAAATACACCAGTTAAAGAGATCAGTGAACTAGATCTACCAGAAGTCATTGAGGGAAATGCAAGTGTCATTCCTCAAGAACAACAGTGGGACCCCTGTGACAAGTTAGAAGTGCACAACTGCCTGACAGGTGCTTTCACTGTAGAAGACTTATCTTTTGAAATGACAGAGAAGTCAAGTCCAGGGTGGAGTATATTAGTTCCCCAAACTGAACTTGCCCCAGATATTGTACAAGATAACACAGAAGAAAGTAATCAGCTGTTTTCAGTGAAACCTGACCTGTGGACTAATGCTGAGCAGATTGTCACTTTGAAGTCAGATGGTGAAAATCCTGATATATTAAGTCACTGTGACCAAGACAATAGTTCAGAGGCATCAAGTAGTCCTGACGTGTGCCAGGAGTATGAAGCTAAGCATCCTTCTATCATGTCTTCTCAGATTGGAGTGGCACCTGAGGACAGTCAACTGGTTCATACACAATCAAATACAAGGAAAGAGGCAGATTTTGATTCACAGTGTCAATCAGTAATGCAGAAAGTAGAGACTCAGTCTCAGAAGGGTAGCCCTCAGGACTATGAACAGGGAAAGACCAATGAATCCTATCAGCTAATCTCTTCTAATACTCAAGAGTCTCCTGAAGTTGCAATTTTAGAGGAATGTGGTCTAGAAAATAAACTTGCCACTGATCCAGTTAAGTTGGATAAAATTACCAATGAAGTTTTAGAAGTGGTGACCTTAGATCTGAAAGACACACTCTGTGAAAGTTTTACTTCTGAAAGCCATCAAGGAGCACCGATTGATACAGCTCAGATAGCGACCTCTGAAGTGCTATTGATTCCCATGGATTTGACTCTTCCTGATGTCGCAGAACAAAGCTTAAAAGAAATTAGTGCCTTGGCTGAAGTTGGAAAATATTCTAAAATTGACCATACATCAGTAACTCTTCATGAGCTAGACATGTCAGAACTTACGGATGAATCTGAGACAGCAGTGGAACATGACATCAAGAACACATTGGTGACTAATGTCCCAGCAAGCACGTATGGTACAGTGAACGTACTGGCAGCAGTATCCAATGAAACAGCACAAGGGAACACAAAAGACAAACAGATACTCTTTGTGAAATCCATTTTGCCTGCTGGTGGTGAAGGCCCTGAATCTGATGCAGATAAGCAACTGGTTGCTGATGTAGGAAAAGAATCTGATAATGTAATTAAAACCCTAGTCCCAGTGTTTAAGGAAATGCCCAGTGACCACTCACCAGTGGTATATATGCCACCATCATGTGTATCTTTTGATGCTGAAACTTCTGGAAGCACAGACCGTGCAAAAGATGAGCTCGTGTTACAGCAGCCATTTTGTGACAGTATTTCTTTGGAAAAACCTTTGCCACTGCCAGCAGCTTTGGAACGTGCAGAAAACATCCTGATGACCACAAGCAGCAGCATTAAAGATGAGATGTCTGTAAAATCTACAGAGTGCTTTTGGGAAAATCACACATCAATACCTTCCCTCTCCCAGTCTGAAGCAACTCAAATACTTTCAGAGACCGGAAAATCTGAAGCAGAAGCCACTCATCTCGACTCACCAGCAGGTGGAGATAGAAGATCACCTGATGGTAAGAAAACCTGCCTTCCAGGGCACATTCACAGGGCAAAGCGAGAAGGGAGTGTCTGGAGGATCATTACTGTTGAATGATGAGGCTTTTAAAGTGAATTGATGGGTGAATTTTGAAGTTTGTGTGTCTGCCTGAACTAGAAGACCCGGTACTTGTGGAAGACCTCTAGTATCACCCTTCTAGACAGATACAAAGCTTTTAAATTTTCAAGTAGGAACATTATTTCTGTTGTTTGCACAAGGCCTAGCATATATAACACAGAATCACTTGTTCCTTAGGAATTATTGCAGTGTTAATGTATAATCTTTAACGGTAATGGCAATGATGATGATGTTATAAAATTCAAGTACACATTAACAGAGCAGGGTAAACTGAGATGAGCTTTGTCTCACAGTGCTGATTTAAAGAAATCATGATGACTGAAGTAGCACTTGAAAAACTAAAAGGAGTTTCTATTTGCTTGGTTTTTTAGAATCTGGCATTGACTCCCTACTTAATAGACAGAATAAGCCAAGAAATTCCTCTGAGAGCTGTGGACTGAAAAGTACAGAGAGTAAGGAAGACGTGAAGATGCAGGTTCACGGAGATCCAGATACAGTCCTTGTTACCGGAGATCCAGATTCAGTCCTTGTTATGAAGGAAGAAAATATACCTTTGACAAAGGACAGGCTTGAAAGAAACGAAAGTGATTTTGCATTTCAAGAAGACGCTGTAGCTGAACAAACAGAATCTCAGGAAGGCTTTTCACCGGGCTCCTTGGATACCTTTCAGCCAATCTCCACTACAAATGAAAGGGAAGGGCACTTTGTTTGTGGGACTGAATGGGACTCTGTTCACTTAAAAGAGAAAAGTTCTTCTATTGTGCCTCGAAAAGTGGATGATGAAAGAAGATGGGAGGAAAAATATGGGCAAGATGAGGGTTGGATTATATTGGGCCAAAATGAAGTCAGTGATATATCAACTGAAGAAATTTCTGTGGAATCGGAGATGCCAAAATCAGAGTCTGGACATTCTTGTGAAGAACCAGCAACTGATGTATCACAGAACTTGGTTCTTGACACTCAAGCAGAATTTCACGGAGAAACTCCGCTTCAGAAATCTTTTGAACATGCAGGTAGTTCTCCTTCAAACAGCTTGAGTTCCGAGGATGAGAGCTCAGGCATTGCAGGAACACGCGCATTGCCCCTGGTTGGTGATGACGACGCATTGGAAGAAAATTCTCAGAGTAGACTTGTAAATAGTGCTGCAACAGAACAAGAAACGGAGGGGGAAACACTGCTTCTCAACAGTGAAAGAAAACTGAGTCAAAAAGCAGGGTAAGGAAAAAACAACCTGTTTCCTTTCAAGAATTTTCTCTTGGGTTTTTGTTATCAGTGTCGTTCAAGTGTATGACATTGTGAATGGATGTCAGGAACTTCAAGTCTGAAGTACTAATTATACTTACATTACTGAAGTATCATTGTATCCCTTCCTTTCTAAAAATATTGGTTCTTGGTTGCTTGATATGAGACAAACTGGGATCATTTTGTAAGGCCACTTCTTCATAGGAATAAGTCCATCTTCCTTCTGTGAGGCCTATGTGTTCCACAGGCTTCATAACCTACTTTCAAATCTGAAACAGGTGTGGCCAGGGAATACAGACCAAAGCCAGATACTGGTGGTGTTGCCAGTCCAGTAGAAGAGCACCACTGAGCTTGTGGAGGGATGGAAGTACTATTTCTGCTTAATGCAAAACTACCTAGAAGGGAGATCAGAGGTAGTAGAGGCCCAGAATCAGAAAAAGGTGCTCCTTCTAGAGGAGACAAAAGGATCATGGAAAATTATGGTCTTTGTGGTGGCTTCCAAGCTGTAATCGGGTCAGGGTAGCATTTCTCTCTCTTCAAGCTGGACTGGCACCTGAGGCAGTTTGAATATATTTGCACCTGCCTTTGGGAGGAAATGCAGCTTCTGCACTGACAGCATTACTACTGCCTTCTGTCTCTCTGCTATGTCACTACATGGAGGGAAAGATGACCTTCTTGACCTTACTGTGGCTTTTTGGAGAGGATGCTTCTGTTGTTGACTCCTTTTACAACCAGGAAGCTATAACTGCACCAGTGGACTTCTAGGGCAACCCCAGAGATGCACGTGTGGAAGTCTGACTCTGTTTCTCCTGGGCATCTCCAACTGACATGCAGCCATTTTCCAAGAGCAGCCTGACATTGTATCTATTCAGTGACATTCTTGTGAGCAGTAAAAGAAACTTCTTAGTACAAACAAACCTAGGGAGTGTAACTGGTTTGTACTTGTTACTGCTTTTGAACTGCACTTACCCAAAGGGGCATATGTGTTTTGAAATGTGTGGAAACATACTGTTCATGTGAAATGCAAGACTGATGTCTTACTTTTTTTCAAGTAATTTTCAGTTCAGTGTAGAATACACATTGTGTTCACAACTTCTATTATCCAGTTTTATTTGGCTTGGAATTTATTTTAGACTTTGCTTTTTGAAATTTTAACTAACAATTTTGCAATTTTAGCAGTAAGCTAAAATAGCTTCAAGGTAACATGCCTATGTACGATACTATAAACCTGGTAATACTATGTACAAAAAAATCTTTGACAGAAGAGCACAGCTTTTTGCTATCTGCCTCCTCACCCCAAACAATTAACATTTTATTAAGATTTCAGGAACAAATAATTCAACAGCTGTGATTTATCTTCCCCCAGATGCTAAAGTACTTCCCCTCTGAACATTTTCACACATGTTTCAGAGAGTTTGTCATTACCACAAGATCAGACTATGTTACAGCTGAGCTATTTTTAATACATGGTAAGAGCTGGCTTCATCCTGAACAAGGTACCTCAGTCTCAGGAACAGTGAAATATACTGATATTACTTGCAGGCTTAAACTTAAGTACTTTATGTATAGAACTTTAGGTAGATTTTCTCAATACACAAGGTTTGTAGTAGTCTACAGAGCATATTTTGCCCTCACATGCTGCCCCTGGCTTGAAATTGCTTCAATCTAACTAAACAGACAGCACTGAGGAGAATATGCGATGAGAAAGGCTCCATTTTGGTGACAGCTTTTCTTGGTGCAGGTTAAGACTTACTGTCTTCAGAAAAGAGGGAACTCTTCAGAAGGGTTAGCAGATGATAAGCTCTTCGTCTGTGTAGTCTGAAGTAAACCACATGCTTCTGCTTGATCTTGAAGCTATTAAATGCAGAAGTGGTTGGTACGTTTCTCTTGCATCTAATCCTCCAAACCTGTAACTTCCATTCCAGAATCACAGAATCTTAAGGGTTGGAAGAGACTCGAAAGAATCTAGTCCAACTCCCTTTCCAGAGCAGGACCACCTAGAGTAGGTCACACAGGAACTCATCCAGGTGGGGTTTAAATGTCTCCAGAGAAAAAGACTCCATAGCCCACCTGGGCAGCCTGTTCCACTGCTCTGTCACCCTCACTGTGAAGAAGTTTTTCCTCATTTTTCTTTGGAACTTCTTATGCTCTAGCTTGTACCTGTTGCCCATTGTCGTATCATTGGACATAGTTGAGAATGTCCTGACTCCATCCTCCTGACACCCACTCTTTATGTATTTGTAATATTAATGAGATGACCTCTCATGTCTCCTCGAAGCTGAATAATGCCAGCTCTCTCAACCTTTCATCATAAGGGAGATGCTCGACTTCCTTCACCATCTTGGTGGCCTTGTGCTGAACTCTCCATCAGCTCCCTGTCTTTCTTGAACTGAGGGGCCCAGAACTGGACACAATATTCCAGATGTGGTCTCCTGAAAGCAGAGTAGAGGGGGAGGAGAACTTCTGTCAACCTACTGCCCACACTCCTTCTAATACACCCAAGGATGCCATTGGCCTTCTTGGCCATGAGGGCACATTGCTAGCTCATGCTCATCCTCATCCTACTGCCCACCAAGACACCAGATCCCTTTCTCTTACACTGCTCTTTAAGAGTTCATTCCCCAACGTATACAGAACATGGGGTTCTTCTTTCCCAGATAAAAGACTCTACACTTGCCCTTGATGAATTTCATTAGATTTCTCCCTGCCAAACTCTCCAGCCTGTCCAGGTCTCGTTGGATGGCAGCACAGCCTTTTGGTGTGTCAGCCACTCCCCCCAGTTTAGTATTATCAGCAAACTTGCTGAAAGTGCCCTCTGTTCCCTCATCAAGGTCATTAACGAATATACCGAACAGTACTGGTCCCAGCACCAACCCCTGAGAGACTCCACTAGATGCAGGCCTCCAATTAGACCCTGCCTCATTGACACTTTCTCAGTTTTGCTGCCAGGATGCCGTGGGAGATGGTGTCAAATGCTTTACTGAAATACAGATAAACCACATCCACTGCACTACCACCATCTATCCCACTGGTTACATCTTCATAAAAGGCTATCAGGTTGGTCAAATGTGACTTCCCCTTTGTAAAGTCATGTTGACTGCTCCCAGTGTGTCTTTTAAATGCCTGGAGACAGCACCCAGGTTAAATTGTTCCATCACCCTTCCAGGGATGGAAGTGAGGCTGACTGGTCTGGAGTTCCCTGGGTCCTCCCTGGGTCATCCTTCTTACCTTTTTTGAAAACTGGAGTGACATTTGCTTTCCTCCAGTCCTCAGGCACCTCACCTGTTCTCCATGACTTACTGAAGATGATAGTTTAGCAATGAAGATGTTTAGCAGTGACTTCTGCCAGCTCACTCAGCCCCTGCAGGTGTATCATATTGGGGCCCATGGATTTATGTACATCCAGACTGCTCAACTGATACTTAACCCAGTCCTCATCAACCGAACAAAACTCCTCCTTCAACTTGAATTCCTCTGGATTCTGGGACTCCTGAGGACAGTCTCCAGCAGTACAGACAGAGGCAAAGAAGGCATTCAGTAACTCTGCCTTCTCTATATTGTCTGTCATCAGCGCACCAGCCTCATTCAACAGTGGGCCTACATTGCCTCTAGTATTAGTTTATGTCAATTTTATTGAAACTTTTGCATAAACAGCTGAAGAAGCAACAAGTCATAGAGCAGATGTGTGTAATTACAAATGTTTTCTAATGCATTTCATTGACAATTTTAAAAACGCAAGTTCCTTCTTAAAATATATCTCATTGTGCAGCTTTTAAGTCTGAAATGAACTACTGGCAATGCCTTGGCAATGTTCCTATACTCTTCCCAAGAAGCCAGCCCCTGTTTCCATCTCTCATCGATGGCTGCTTTCTGCCTGGATTGTCCCAGCAGATCCTTGCTCATCCATGGATGCCTCCTTCCTCTTTTTCCCCCTTTTCATCCTTTCTTGCATGTTGAGACACACTGATCCTGGGCTTGGAAGATGTGTTGCTTGAAGACTGACTAGCTGTCTTGGGCACTTCTGCCCTCTAGAATCTTAACCGTAAGATCCCTCCAAGCCGATCTTTGAAGAGGCCAAAGTTGGCTCACCTGAAATACAGGGTCACGGTGCTTTATTTCCTGCCTCTTCCACACAGAATT
>WBNH01012214.1:0-26260 GCA_013401255.1 Urocolius indicus
TGTGTGGGGGGGGTGTGTGTGTACAGTAGCTGAGCCAGGTGCGGGCAGGCGGGCACAGCGACCTGTATTTGTGCGGTTTAACTCAGGAGCTGAGACGTTTGCCAACAGGTCAAAAAAGAAATAACAAACCACCCAGCGGCTCCAGGGCGGCGGTGGCTGTCGAGGGCGGGGGTGGGGGGTGCAGGGTAGAGGTGGGGAATGGCGATGGCGGTCACGGGTGAGTGGGAGGGTAGAAATTTCTGCGGGCAGCAGCAGTGCTTTATTCCGGCAGCTTTTCACCAGGATTATTAATAATTTTGGGCTTTTATATTCTTTTTTTGGGGGGGGCGGGAATAGCTCTTTTCCCACCTTTCCGCGCGCTGCCCCTGTGAGGGCAGTTGGGGGGGGGGGGGTGGGCGGTGGGCGGGGGGGGGCGGGCGCGCGACGTTCCCGCCCTTTTCTCTCCGCCTCCCTCACGAACTAGCCCCTCCCCCCCCCTCCCGCCGGCGGGTGCCGCGCGTTCCCGCCCGTCGCGAGCGCAGCGTGGCCCCTCCCCCTCATGAATAAGTAATGAACCTCCAGACTGAAGGCGAGAGCGGAAAGCGGGAGGAGGCGTGGTCCTAGTGCCCGGGCGGGAGGAGGCGCGGTCCTAGTGCCCGGGCGGGAGGAGGCGCGGTCCTAGTGCCCGGGCGGCACCCACCCTATTCCAACCCTCTCCGGGTTGGGATATCGAGGCTCCCAGGGATGATGTGGTGTCCTTGGGTTAGGCCCTGCCGTGGGGCAGGTGGCTGGTGTGAAGGCAATGAGGTGTGATGGGTCCTGTGGGCACACATCGTGGTGGGGCGGGGGGTTGGGGGGGGAGTCACAGGGAGCATCACTGAAGGTTTGAGAGCATTGGAACAGCTGTGGAGCTGTAGGTTTCTGCCAGGACCAGATGGTTTAGTGGACATGATTTGGTGCTGGGCTCGGCAGGATTAGGTCAGTGGTTGAACTGGATGATCATAGAATCACAGAGTGGTAGGGGTTGGAAGGGACCTTTAGAGATCATCCAGTCCAACCCCCCTGCAGAAGCAGGTTCACCTACATCAGATCACACAGGAACGTGTCCAGGTGGGTCTTGAAGACCTCCAAGGAAGGACCCTCCACACCCTTCCTGGGCAGCCTGGGCCAAGGCTCTCTCACCCTCACAGTGAAATAGTGTTATTCTTATATTTAAATGAAACTTTTTGTGTTCCACCTTCATCCCATCACCCCTTGTCCTGTTGCTAGAAACCATCGAAAAAAGGAATACCCCAACCTCCTGACACCCACCATTTAGATATTTGTGAATATTAATAAGATCCCTCATCAGTCTCGTCTTTTCTAGACTTTCTGATCTTAAAGGTGCTTTCCAACCAAAACGATTCTACAGCTGTAAATCTCAATGCACTGCTGTCCTGCCTTGTAGCATAACCTCCAGGTCCTACAGAGATGCTCCTGTCCAAGACTGAGCCTACCAAACCTCATCTTCAGTCTGCTGAGAAGAAAAGCATGACCCCAAGCAATGTTGTCAGGCCTCGGTGTTTGCTAATGGCAGGGCAGAAGTTGTACATGGCTCTTGTAACACGACGCTGTGGCGCAAGCTTACACAGGAACATAAAGCCTGTGTACAAATTCACTGCCCTGGAGTGGAAAGGTATCACGACACTAAGCCAGCCTGACACAACGTGTGTCTTGGGGCAAAGCTGTAGTGCAAACCAAAGATATGGCACGATACCAGCCCCAAACATCGTTAGCAGAGGCTCGTTACACGCTGTTGCTTCATACCATGAAACACCATTGCTCTGTGGTGCTGCCACCTCGGGGTGCTGCCCCAGCGAGCTGCTGCTCTTTGTCAGAGCACTAAACGGTTCATAATCACAAACTAACTGTTTGGTTTGTTTAAAATAACTATTTCTTTCGGTAAATCCCGCTCCCTAAGTAGCTGACTGTAAATTAAGTAGCTCTCTTGGGGATAGCAACCTCTCAGGGGAGGGGGAGGTTTGCTCCTTGCTCCGAAGGCCTTTCCCATACGATGGCAGCAGAGGGCTGCAGCTGGTTTAAAGGGATTTTTTTTTTTTTTCTCCCCAGTAGGATTTTCTCCCCTCCAAGACAGTTGTTTTGGTTTTGTTCTTTTCTAGAACTTTGTGGAAGGAAGCGCTTTCCTCACCGACACGGAAATAGAAACAAAGCAAAAAGCCAAATATAACGATATGGCATCACCCCCCCCCCCCCAACTTCTCCTTAAATTAGTGGCAGTGAGGGGGGACTGCCACGACCATGTGACTGTGATGACTGCAGTGTTTTTTTGCTGAAAAGGTAAATTAGACAAGCAGGCACAAATAGTGCACGCAGTGCAAAAATAAATGCACAGCGTTTCTGCATAGTCTGACTGTGCAGCCGAGCAGCACCGGCGACACAGAGCCTAAAAAAACCTTCATTGTCCCTGTTTGTTTTCCCACCTGGGAGATAACTGGCAGTGCCTGACTGCATCTCTCTCCTGTGATTGCATCCTGCCTCTGTAAATCCTTCAGCAGCTCTGTTGCAGACGCTGAGGTGTCTTCTCCTCATCCCCATTGCCATTCTGCTGGTCTGCACCTTTGCTTCCACCACTAGAGCTGCGTCTCAGGAACGCTATGATAAAAAAGCTTTCAGACTGCCACCCTTGTTCATTTACACCATCGTCAATGGTTTTTGGTACTTAGCAGACGCCACTGCTTGGGGAAAGCATATCACACAATGGTGTGTCCGTGGAGTGTCTGTCTGGCACAGCTTTCTGGAGCCTGGCAGTGGTTTAAGGCTTTCCTGGGTCTGAAAGCTACATCCAGGCTCCCATGTTAAATATGCAAGTGCTGGACTTATGTGTCCAGATACCTAATGGCTGGTTCTGCAACTTAGTGGCTTGGTGTGGCATAAGTGTTATCTGGAGTGTTTGCTTTGATTCGGCTGAATGAGTCACACTGTTGGTTTTCTTTTCTCATTTGAGGCTCCCTAATCTAGTCAGTGTTTATAAACTGTTTTAAGATGACAGGATGAAAGCTCATAAGGAACAACAACAACAACAAAAAGGTGGAATTCAGTTGTTATAAGCTATGGCCATGGTTCTGCTAGAGTGCAAACTGCTTATTCTATGGATGATTGCCTTGTCTCGTGTACCTAATTTATCTTTGTCCTGCCTACACCGAACGCGTGAGCAACGTTATGCAACTCTGGTAAAAAAACTGGTCGTGTCTCCCGTGCTCTGCTGCTGTCAGTGACAGGAAGATTTCAATGATGAGGGCAGGAGTGATGGAGTGATGGAGTCAGCTCTTCAAACGCTGAAGGTTTGGACAGCAGACAGCCCCTAGTGAGGTTTTTCTGAAGAGCCCAAGCACATTAGGGAGCCACCAATGTGCTGAAGCTGTGTTTAAGCATGTCGTTAAATCCCTCTGCAAAGGCCGTGTGATTTCCAGGGAAAAACATGGGAGAGCCCTGCAGTAGGAGCAGCAGCTGTATGTAAGCACAGAGCTGGGTACAAAGAGGAAATAAGAGTGCCTGTCTTCACAGAAAAGCAAGGAAGCTTTTGAGCACCAAGGTGGGGAAGTGGAGAAGGCCCTGAAGGCCCCTTCCAGCACAAATGGTTCCAGGGTCAGGGAAGGGGCTCCACAGTCAGTCGTGCCTGGACAAATGGCATCTGTGCAAGGAGAGGATGGCATCTCTCTCCCTTCCATCCTGCTCAAACCAAACCTTCTCCTTTTCAACCCTGAGAGCAGGAGGAGTGTGCCAAGCTGGTGCATTCAGCCCCCCCAACCTGGCCTTTTGTATTTTTTGTATTTTTTTAAGGTGTTCTTTTAACCTTTGTTATAGAATATGTGTTCTTTTTGTCTTCAGATATCCCCTCCTGCCACAAAAGCTGGGTGTAAATAACTAGAAAGCTGTTGAGCAAGAGGCAGCAAGCTGGAGTTCTTGAGCTGGGGCATTCAAAGCAAACATCAAATGTGGTGGGAATCAGCAGAGAACACTAGAAAAGAACAGCACCACTAGGACCAGCACTAACAAAAACAGCATCTAGTGCACTATAGGCATGGCAAAATGAAAATGATCATAATCATAAACCACAGAAGAAAGGCATAATGCTTCCAAGAAAGACAGAATGCTTCCAATGACACTTCATGCACAGTCCTGGGGCAGTCAAATTTCTTCGGTATTTACTCTGTTTAAATAACATTTTCCCTTGTTTGCCAAGTGTTTGTTCTCTCCTGAGGTTTCACTGAAGCTCTGAAAATGTTCTTAAGGAGCTTAGGTGCAGCTTTTCGTTTATCCTTGAAGGAAGCAGTTTAAGGCTGGTTACAAAACGATGAAAGTGTAAATTACTGGGGATGGTTGAGTCACCCAGCACAGGCTCTGCGATGCGTTGTGCAAGGAGATGGGGAGAATTAAGGCCCTGTTTTGTGTCATCCTGCTTAATGACTCCCCAGGATAAAATCACCAAGCCCTCTCGAGCTGGCATTTCTGTTTAAGAGGGTGGAAAGGCTGGTGAATGGCAGAGAGCAAAGAAGGAGCAGGAATATGTAGGTCCAACATCCTGGCTCAGCCTTTAGAAAAGGGTTGGTGTGCTGAGGAGCTGATCAACAGTGCAGAAGCCAAATTTTCCTGTCATTTTGCTTGTGGAGCTGTGTGGGGATATGGGTGAGACACAGCTGGAGGAACCAAAATGAGAGGAGAAAAAAACAAACCCATGGAAAAATTAACAACAAAAAGATAAACAGGGAAGCAATTGCAAAATAATGATTCGATGCAACAGTTACAAGGTAATTATTCAATAAATTCCATGCACTGAAGGGCTGAGGTTTGTACACGGCCTGGCTGCTCTGATCCTCACTGCAGTCCTGTGATGCTGCATCACCCAGTGTCCTCGCTGCAATACCAAACTGAAGTGGCATCCTGTCAAAACTTAGGACTGCAGAACACCATGACAGAGTCTTCGGATACACCCAGTTTCCAGGTGTCTCTGTTCCTCTTAGGTTCATAAGTGTCTTGGTTTGGGGAATATGGGTCAGGCATGGATTTAATGCCAGGACTTGACATTTTCTCCTTGCCTCTTCCACCTCATTTTGGGCAGAGATCACAGCTGAGACACATTAACAAAACTCTCTTCTTCTACCCTGTCTTTTGACCAAGGGTCTTAAAAGGTTTTGCATGACTTACATTGCAGAGTTGTGTAATGTGCCCAGTGGACTAGAGAAGCCTTATCTAAATGTGCTGAAGCAGAGAGAGCTGAGGGATTTCTTCAAGGTGGGCTGGAAGACACAAAAGCAGAATCCAGAGTCCTTGCTTCTCCTTCCTGCCTCCGGTAATAGCACTGAACGTTTGGATGGAGAAAATGTAAGATTGAAGGAGTCAAGGAAGAGGGTGGATGCAAAGGTGGTCCAGGTTTGTGCCTTGTGTATGTTGTTCATCCTTCATCACAAAGGTTTACTTTGCATCAGAGTCATCCTCTGCAGTGGCCAAATCCTAGCTGGGGGATTTGTCTTCAAGGTTTCCCAATCTGCTCCTTCCTTATAAATATTCCTTTTATTTGTAATGTCTTCACTTTTTCTCCATCTTCCAGTTTTGCTGAGAAAATACAGACCAGCACAGAAAAAAAGAGAAGAGTATTACCAAGAATTCATTATCATCTGAAATCAAATTCCTTTGGTTCTCCAAAGAGCTGAGCAAACCTGTCAGAGTGTAACTAGTCCTCTTCCTTTCTGCCTCTTTTTAGAATGCGATGTTCAGCCCTAAACAGATGGGAACCTGTCAGCACAACATGGAGATAATTACCCGTTTGAGCCATGGGAAGCTTCATAACAGATAGGAAGTTATTGCAGCCAACATCGCTCTGCTTTATCATCTTACCCATTTTCTCAGGCTGAGCATATTGGTGGGCTCTATTATTCCTTTGAAGAAACACCAAGACAAACCTAGAAATGCAAATTCTCATCAAGAGTTGCAGAGCAGAAGCCAAGGTGGCTGTCCTGTCTGGGGAGGGAAAAAAAATCACCTGGCCTGCAATAGAGGCTTGGAAACATCCAAAGTGCCATAACAAAGGAGAGTATAAATGTCACAGAGATTAACCTCATGATTGCCTCAGGCTTCTGCCTTTGCTGCTGTGTGTTGAGCAGCCCCATGCTCCCAGTGCCAACACTCATAGCACAAGCTGGTTCTTGAAGATTCTCATGCATCTCTGCTGCTCTCAGACACCTCCAGGCATCACTTTGCCAACAGCAGGAGCTGTTTCATAAATCTTCATTGTGGGTTTTGGGTTTTTTTTTTGTAGACAGTTCTCCCCACCTCTGTCAGCTGAAAAAGTGAAGGAGTTAAGAAAAACCTCACCCTGGGGTTTCTTCTTATTCTGTAGGTCTGTAGGCTGGCAGAGTTAAAAATCCTTCTGCAGTGCAGCCACAGAAATAACCCTCAGGCACCAGGAAGCCAGCAGATACTTGCATGCAGCTTGTCACAGAGCATGAAACCCACTATTATTCTTAAAAGAGTATCAGACCCACTCTTTGCAGCACTTAAAAAAGAAAGAAAGAGTAAAACAAACTTCAAAGGCTTTCCATTTTCTTTATCACAGTGATCATGGAATTTTATTCGCCATGTATTTTGTGCAGAGGAAAAGGACTTTAGGTGCATTCTGCCAGCACATGCTGAAGGTTTTGTCAGGTTTTATAAAAAGTAAACAAAACCACCTGTCAATTTTTATACTTTTGGTTCGAATGGAGGTGGGGAGCAACAAAATTTAGCTCAGTTTTCATGGGGAAAAGGGAAATTGCTTCCTCTCACCTACTAGCCAAACAATCAGGGTTTGTCTCGTAAAAAAAGAAAAGATAAGAAAAATAAACTCCATCCTTTGGGGTGGGGCGGAAGGGGGGAAATAAAATCAGTATATGAAATGTGTTCACAGGTTCTTCCTCGTTCTTTTGTGCTGAGAAAATTGTGGGAGGAGATGAAGGTTATTGCAGAGATCCTCTCGTGAATGGAAATGTGCAGGTGTTTGCTGCTGCCTTAGATCCAGCCTGTGAGCAGAGCCTTTATTTGGGAGCTGTGCTGATAATTATCACACTACAGGATGCCATCCTCTCATCTTCCCCTACCTGCCTCTTGGGAGAGCGGTGAGGAGCTTAAAATAGCAATTTGTGGTGGCAGAAATATTACTCGAGCCTTTGGAGATGAGGATGCCAATGGAAAGTCCCTCTGCAGGGGTTGGGGAGCTAGGGAAGTGCCCATGGGTGCGGTGGCATCATTGCTGCCAGTTTAGTGTAGCCTGTGCAACAGTCATTTTATCATTCAGAGTGATAAAGGGTGGGCAGCAGGATGAGCATGAGCCAGCAACGTGCTCTCATGGCCAAGAAGGCCAATGGCATCCTGGGGTGGATGAGAAGGTCTGTGGGCAGTAGGTCGAGAGAGGTTCTGCTCCCTCTACTCTGCCCTTGTGAGGCTGTGTCTGGAATATTGTGTCCAGTTCTGGGCCCCTCAGTTCCAGAAGGACAGGGAGCTGCTGGAGAGATGCTGCAAGGTCACAGAGATGCTGCAGGGCCACAGAGATGATGAAGGGAATGGAGCATGTCCCTTGTGATGAAAGGCTGAGGAAGCTGGGGCTCTTTAGCTTGGAGGAGACTGAGGGGTGACCTCATTAACATTAACAAATACTTGAAGGGTGGGTGTGAGGAGGATGGAGCCAGGTTGTTCTCACCGATGTCCAACAATAGGACAAGGGACAATGGGAACAAGCTGGAATAGAAGAGGTTCCAAAGAAATACAAGGAAGAACTTCTTCCCTGTTGAGGTGAGGGAGCACTGGCAGGGGCTGCCCAGATGGGCTGTGGAGTCTCCTTCTCTGGGGACATTCCAAACCCAGCTGGATGAGTTACTGTATGACCTACTCTAGGTGGTCCTGCTCTGGTGGGGGGAGCTGAACTAGATGATCTTTCAAGGTCCCTTCCAACCCTTAAGATTCTGTGATTATGTGAAAATAATTGCTCTCTAAATTTCTTATGGAAGATGCCTTGCTGAATTTTTTGGCCTGGCAAGATCCCAGCAGGTTCAGCCACAGATTGTAGGGATGTTTTGGGCAACAGTTAGCTCAGCATGGACCCCAGTGATGGGGATTTTGCTAAGGCAAAAAGCTGGTGTGTCAGATGGAGAAGGGGTACAGAAAATACATTTCCCTTCGGTGAATGCAGCACCAAAAAAATCTGTTTCTCACACCCATGGTCCAGAAATGTGTTTTGTGCAAACTATTGAAATGGTTTCATGAAGACAATAGTAAAAAAACCCAAAATCACAGAGTGATAATCAGCTCCATGTCTTCCCTCAAACCTCGTCCAGGATCTGTATGAGCCTCACCTCAAGCAAATGCTGCTTCCTCCTCACCATCAGCCCCAGCCAGCGTGAGCTTTATGTGTTCCAGTCAGGCTGAGCATGGCAGCACCTGTTCCTCATCCCTAAAAGCTGACTTGAGAAGATTTCTGAATTCTTTTAGTGAGAGCAAGAGGTGGAAATAAACCAGCCTCTGAGAGAGACACGTGTGTGACGCTGGCAGTCAGCTTAGCAAGTAATTCCACTCCGCCTTGAAAACACCTTTCACCTGAGCATTTTTCTGTTAGCAAATGTACAGTTTGTTTGTGAGAAAGGAAGTTATTCCCATCCTTCATTTCTAGGCCCAAGGCATAAGGACATTTAACACATAACCAGGTGAGGACCTCAGGAACTCCGATTCCTCATTCCCGGTTCTAAGTCTTAATTCCACAGCACTTGTCAAATGCAGGTTCAGAACAGGGCATCTATTTGAGATTTGATTCCACCACCCACAGGCCCTTTGTTGCAATCTGCTCCCTCCTTGCTTTCAGTGCTGTTAATTATGGCTCAGCATGCTGTTGTACCTGAGCTTGCATCCCATTTCCAGGGTATAAACCCTCAGTTTTTTGCACCGTGGCTATTTTCCCTGCCCCCCACTCTCCTGTTTCTGGGATGTTGTTTAGTATGAGAACTATCTGTTGGGGAAAGGAGACATTTTGGCATATTTATGTATTATAGAGGGTTTTCTTCTGTGTATATGTGTGTGTATACACATACACAAATAGACTCCATATATTCTAATTATGTATCTTCTACAACTCTGCTCAGAAAAATAGAATAAGGCATTGAGAGAGTGGAATTCTTTTATTGTGTTTAAATTAACCAATGGCTGTTTGTATTAAGTTAGCACAGTTTCAGCCACATGGGAAAAGACTCCTGGGCAGAGAGTATGAACAGAGTGTGAGGGGCTATGGCAGGTGAAAGGGAAAATGAGAAGCAGCTGGTGTATTGGTCCTTTTTCCAATACTGTAACGTGGTTGTAGCCATTGAAAGTTGGTCAAAAAAGGGGATGTTCACTACAGAAGGGCAGCAGGGACAAAGTTACGCTTATAAAATGATGCTTTTAGTTCCTTGAGCAGAATTGAGACCAAGAACAGCAGACATATATATACTAGGAAAGGGCCCTGGGCTGGAGAGTTTATAATCTAAACAGCCACAGGAAAAACAGTGTGTGTTATTAGTCACATCTTACAGTCGAGCAGCTGAGAAACCAGGAGAGGTTTTACCACAGGAGATTTGCACCTACTGACCCACAGCTCTTCACTATGACTCCCTTCTGCTTCTGTGAGCATCCTTCTGCCTCAGCTTGTCCCTAGCAAGGCTCATCCTTACCCCTGGCAGGGGATGTAAAGTTGGGATCAAATTGCTCAAATTTCTGGGCTGCCTTGAGAGATTCTACATGGTACAGTGGTTTGCAAGGAGAGGGTTACAGGTCAGTCCTTCTTCTGGCTGTGCCCTTATCAGGTACTCAGGGTGTAGGATGTGTGGAAGCAACGCTACCAAATCTCCCACGGAATCAGTCTATTAATAGCCACAGTTAATTGCAAGATAGGCCTTCTCTTACAGCTCATTCTCTCCTTTCAGTTACTGCATCACGCTGACTTGTTCAGAGAATCACAGAATCATTTTGGCTGGAAAAGCCCTTGAAGCTGCTGGAGTCTCAGCCCTGCCCTCACCCTGCCCAGCCCACCACTAACCCACGGCCCTCAGCACCTCAGCCCCATGGATTTGGGTTCCCTCCAGGGCTGGGCACTCCTCCAGCTCCCTGGGCAGCCTGGCACAGGGGCTGACAACCCACTCAGGGAAAAGTTCTCCAATCTAAACCTCCCCTGGGGCACCTTGAGGCTGTTTCCTCTTGTTCTGTCATGTGTCGCTTGGAAGCAGAGCCTGATCCCTCCCAGCCACATTCTCCCATCAGGGAATGTCAGAGAGTGTTCTTGTCTCCTCTGAGGCTCCTCTTCTCCAGGCTCAACACCCCCATTCCCTCAGCCCCTCCCCAGCACCCTTGTGCTCCATCCAGCCCCTTCCCCAGCTCTGGCCACGCTCCAGCCCCTCAGTGTCCCTCTGGCAGTGAGGGGCCCAAAACACTGATGGAAGCCCCAACATGGAGGTGCTACCCAGTGGTCCTGGACAATGACCTTCAAAATCATNCAGGTCAGTCCTTCTTCTGGCTGTGCCCTTATCAGGTACTCAGGGTGTAGGATGTGTGGAAGCAACGCTACCAAATCTCCCACGGAATCAGTCTATTAATAGCCACAGTTAATTGCAAGATAGGCCTTCTCTTACAGCTCATTCTCTCCTTTCAGTTACTGCATCACGCTGACTTGTTCAGAGAATCACAGAATCATTTTGGCTGGAAAAGCCCTTGAAGCTGCTGGAGTCTCAGCCCTGCCCTCACCCTGCCCAGCCCACCACTAACCCACGGCCCTCAGCACCTCAGCCCCATGGATTTGGGTTCCCTCCAGGGCTGGGCACTCCTCCAGCTCCCTGGGCAGCCTGGCACAGGGGCTGACAACCCACTCAGGGAAAAGTTCTCCAATCTAAACCTCCCCTGGGGCACCTTGAGGCTGTTTCCTCTTGTTCTGTCATGTGTCGCTTGGAAGCAGAGCCTGATCCCTCCCAGCCACATTCTCCCATCAGGGAATGTCAGAGAGTGTTCTTGTCTCCTCTGAGGCTCCTCTTCTCCAGGCTCAACACCCCCATTCCCTCAGCCCCTCCCCAGCACCCTTGTGCTCCATCCAGCCCCTTCCCCAGCTCTGGCCACGCTCCAGCCCCTCAGTGTCCCTCTGGCAGTGAGGGGCCCAAAACACTGATGGAAGCCCCAACATGGAGGTGCTACCCAGTGGTCCTGGACAATGACCTTCAAAATCATTGACTTTTTGAAGTAATTTGGTGGTAATGCAGAGATCAAAACACTAAACCTGACCACCATCAAAAAGTCAAATATGCCCAAGAAACATCTTCAAGCTGAGAAGCCAGGGGAACAAAAAAGAGAAATATAAATAAGTTGGGCAGAATAAAATGAGAAGAATATTACAGTCTTGATTCAAACCTCAATTACAACAAGTTTCATCCTAGATACCTCCTGGGAGCACCTCCTGATAATGATGGGTTATTACTATGACAGAAAAGGAGGTTTAAAAAGAAATGAAATCCTTGTATTCTTATAGAGTCAATTAAAAGAATGCAAGCTAAAGATAATTCCCATCCTGCTTAGAAGTTCACACAACATGACCAATAATCCTTTGCATGTTTTATTTTGAAAACAAAGCAGTCCAAAAGGAAGATTTAATCATTTTTTTTAATATTAAGACTGTATTCCATGCAGATAATCCATAGTAAATACATTGCATCAAAAGACAGTTAAAGTGCCTTTAGTCCCTCAAAATAGTCCAACTGTGCTGTAAATTCAAGTATGTGGAAGGTAGGCCTTTAATTACTAAGAGAATATTTTTTTTTTAATTGGGTTTTGCTCCCAGTGATATCAAAAATTGGGGGGGAGGGGGTGAGCCCTCAGCTTTGACAGGAGTAAGAACCAGCTGCTGGGCTCTGATAAACCCTGCGCTGTGTTTTTTCCCAACTGCTGAACACAGAGAGGGGCCATTGGAGCAGATACACGATGGCGTTTTCTGCCTGAACACCCAAATGACATGCTCAACAGTTGCCACAAACTGTCAGGGCACAGTGGTGGTGGTTTGCATCGTATTTTAACCAGGTGAGGAACAGGCTGAACACAGTGACAGCCCCAGCCCGTTTGATAGCTATAAAATAATACAGGTCAATATACACATGTGCGTTGTGCAGTCTGCTTTAAAGCAAGCCCCGATGCTGGCTTTGTGAGAATCCAGAGGAAGAAAAACCTCAGGATGGGGGCTAGAGAAGCCACATGATTAAAAGCAAAAAAAAAAAAAAACCCAAAACACCCCAAACTCCTTTTTTATGTCATGGTCTCCATCATCACGTGCTTGCTTTGGCTCTCCGGACTACCAAGATTAACTGGCATCTCACAAGTCAGAGTTACACAGGTAGGACAGGAGGGTTGACCCTAACACATTTGACTCGATCCTGACACATTTGGATTGATCCTGACATGTGCTGCCAGCATTGTATTTGAGCCCAGATTCTCCTCTTCAACGTTAGAGCAGCACTTGTTGGACATAAAGACGTGTTTCTTCTAGGCATCGGCAACGTTACTGTTCCTGGAATTTAATAGACAACCTCTTCCACTTACATGTGGTGCTCCTGCTTTGGCAGGGGGGTTGCACTAGACGATCTCTAAAGGTTCCTTCCAGCCCCTGCCATTGTATGATTCTATGGGCAAAGAGTATTGAGAAAAGGTTGTTCCCTGCTGACTCAGTGGCTTCCCAGATGTGAGCTTCAAGTGCCCAGAGCTAGACCTCACCTCAACAGGTAGGACAAAAAATGGGGTGGTTTTATTCTTCTCCTTGAGACACAACATCTAAGTGCCTGGCTTCTTCAGACTGGGCAGTGGGAGATGCCAGCTGGATCAAACCTGCAGCTCAGAGCACACAGGCATGACTACAGGCAGTAACTTCGCCATCTACTCTGCCACAAGATCTCAGAGGTGATGAATTGGAGCTGTTTATGCCTCTACCTGACAACAGCCCAAACATTCCTCAGTAGAAGGCCAACCAAGCTAGCCTGGTTTGGTTTGTTTCTTTCTTTAAAGGAAAATGCAAAAACACCCCAAACCCTCAGACTTTTTTATTCCCACCACCTTTTTCACTCCAGGCACTCAGAACGTGGCATCTCCCCGGCACTATGGCACTTGGATGTTGTTATTCTCCACCTGATCCTCTTCTGAATCCTAAGATCCTGTCTGCAGTAATGCACTGGTGATTTATCCAGCTCAATTGCATGCTATTTGAAGCCTCTTTTCTTTCAACTCAGAACTCTTGGATGTTACTTAGCATTTCTAAAGGGTTGCAGGGGAAGAGGAGCACCTAAAAAGTCTTGCTGTTACTGTGGATGCATGTTCAGGGGAAAAAAAAAAGACCCCCAAAACCAGTAAAAAACAAGGCCATTGTTTGAAAAGAGTTAAATCCAGAGAAAATTCTTTACCAGCTCATAACCATTTCAAAGGAAATGAGATCCTGGGCAGAAAAAAAACCAACCAATCAACCCAAAACTAGATGACAGCATCCTTTGAATTCTTTCTGCTTCAGAGAAACAGGGGAGGAAAAGAAATGTACCTTCCAGTTGAGAAGTTTATCTGGGAATAAAGTTTCTCTTCAAAATATGTGTAAAGAGAGACTGGCTTGGTACGACTCAGTCTGACCCTCTTTGAGCGTTTTTTTGGGTGTCTTTCTGCCATAATAAGATGCAGCAAAAGCCTCCCTGGTGGCTCTGAATGAGAAAGCATAATCTGGGGTCTAAATGCCACAAAGCAGCCATATTTATCTTTAATGGCTCTATAAATTCAGCAGATGAGAAGGAAAACATTAATTAGACAGACCCTGCCTTTGGCAGTAATCGCCACCAGTGACAGCTGAACCAGCCAGTGGATAAAATATGCACCAAACATGATTATTAGAATAAATAACTGAGGCTCCAGAGACAAAAATTAAAACCAGAAGGAAAAAAACCCAAAAGCCCTGTACAACCAACACCTTTTTCTGTTTTAGGAGGGGCAGAAACCTTTACCTCACACTGGACTTCGGATACTCTCTGTTTTTATAGAAGCTTTCCACAGTTTAGGGTATCTGTGGAAGGAGGAGTAGAGCATTTTTTTTTCCTGCAGATTAGTCTTGAATTCTGATTGCAGAGGAAGGAGTAGAAAACCCTGAGAGGTCTAGTGTCAAAGCCCTTAGTTAGGGTCAGACTCTGGACCCGTGATGGACGTACAAATCCAGCCCAAGGGCCTATCACAGACGTAACAAATGAAAACTCCACTGATTTGAGTAGGCTCTACAAATTATGTTGGCAAGGTGATTCTCTCATTTTCTCAGTGGTACCAAGGCACGTCTGCCTTCTCCCCTTATTTATGTGAAATGCCCACGGAGGAGCTTGGGTTTAGTTCAAGATTGAGCCCATGGGAGGACACAGCTTTCACTTAGTGCTCCGTCCCCATCCTCTTCTGTCCAAACCTACTGTGTTTTCACTCTGGAATGTCAAAAGGACATATTTTGAAGGAATCTTAAGGGTTTTTTTTTTTCACACTCTGTCTCCTTTGGGCTAAGGGTCAGAGTTAGTAATTTAGCAAACTAATTAGATGCCAAACAGTGCATCACAGCTATTGGCTCACAAACACCCTGAAACTGAATCCTCCACAGGGTTTTGCCCTTAAAATAGATCAGGTTTCCCTTTCTGCAGGGCAGGGGGTGGAGGCTGTTGCTTTGAAAGGAGGGGAAGGCAGAGAGTTGAGGCCATGGAAGTGGAAAACCAAATGCAGGATGAAAGGGCTCAAGGCTTTTCATCTGTAAAGACAAAATTAAATGCTGCCTGCCCCAAAAGAAGGTGAAAGGGAGAGCAGAGAAAGGGACAGAGCTGAGGGAGAGGAGATGGGAGGGGGAGAAGAGCCCTGGAGAGCCAAGCTTACCTTTTCTGGACCACCAGCAAGGCATTTATCCCCAGCCTCTCCCCATAGAGGGGTAGAAGCAGTCAGCCTGACTTTCCTACATGCAGTCAGAGAGACCAAAGCCCAAAGCATCTATGTTGTTGTCTCCAAGAACCCGCTGCTTGAAGCAACCGTGCATTTGCCAGTACCAAGATTCGCTCCTTGCTTTTCTGCCCCTGTTAAGACTCCCGGTGAAGGAGTGAGGAAGTCAGTCACACACCGAGGAGGAAAACCCAACCACACAGCAAAGAGAAACTCCAGACCAAGCTGAAACATTGAATGTGCCTTTTTTCTACCACCATGTCCAGGGTTTCGGTGCCGGGGCTACAGGCAGAGCCCAGTGTCACCACAGACTGCTGCCGTTGCTTTCCAGGAGGAACCCAGGCAAGTCCAGCCTCCCATCGCCCTGACTCAGCCTTTTCAGATGCTCCATTGGGTCTTTTTGTTTTTTTTTTTTCCTTTTTCCTCTACTTGCTGTTTCTTTTCCAAGAGGGGAAAGACTTTGCAATAGAATAACAGAAGACTCCAACAGTTGAGACATGGGAGGTTCAAGACGCAGAGGGAGAAGCGCTCAGCACTGTTCTGCTTCCACAAAGCCTTCCTTCTCCTGGCTGGATGGTTCCACCTCCGAGTACGTGGCGTGGTTGGTGTGGTTTCGGAATTTCATGGCAGGCCAACGGTGTGGCCTTCGCTGTGGACAGAAGCAAAGGCCCATCAGAAGCTGTGACAGAGCCTCTCACGGCCAAGCCTGCGGGGAAATCGGACACTCGGCCCTGGGACAAAACCAATGCTGCCTCTGTGAAAGTTGGGCTTTTTTACTAATGAGAATGGATTTTTAAAAAGTCCTTTGAGCTTAGAAAAGTTTGCAGTCTCGTTGGGCTGAGACACTGCTGAGGTTAAAATCGGGAGCAGGAAGGAAACAGAATCTTGAAGTGAAATCACAGAGTGGCGGCAGTGGGAAGGGACCTCTAGAACTTATCCAGCCCAACCCCTTGCTAACGAGGGGACAGGAACGTGTCCAGGTGGGTTTGGGAACCTCCTGAAAAGGATCCTCCACACCCTCCCTGGGCAGCCTGGGCCAGGGCTCCCTGATCTCAACACCAAAGAAGCTTTTCCTTATGTTTAAGTTGAACTGTTTGTGTTACAGCTTGTGCTGTAACCCCTGCCCTGTCACTGGAGACAACAGAAAAAAAGTGCTGCCCCATCCTCTTGAGATTCACCTTTTAAATATTTGTAAATATTCAAGAGATCCCCCTTCAGCCTTCTCCAGATTAAACAGCCCCATGTTCCCCAGCCTTTCCTCATCAGGAAGATGCTCCAGTCCCCTCATCACCTTGGTGGCCCTCACATTGGCCTCAGAACAAGCCTGTGCTGGAGTCACAGCTGAGGACCTCCACAGGTATCCAGTGCAACCACATCCAAGACAGCTCTGTCTCTCCTTTCTGTCTGCAAAACAGGGACAACTGTACTGCCCCTTGTCAGACGAGTGCACATAAACGCACCCAACACTGCCAGGTGCTCAGGTTCTACACAGCAGAGGCCACACAGATCGATTCTCCAAAGCCTGGGACAGATGGAGGAAAGACAAGTGCCAGCAAGTGCTAAGGAGAAGCTGAGGGCTAAGTGTTGCTCCCGCCCTCCGCAGCAGCTCCTGTGCCAGGATTCAACCCACTTCTGACTGCCTTGGGATCCTCCACTGAGCAGTCTCCTGGCTTGTAACAGCAGATGGAGATTGTTGGACCCCCTATCTTTCTGAGAATTAAAGTCTCCCATTTAAAGCATTACCCAGTAGCTGATGGCATGACATCTATCAGTAAAGTCTGACAATTTTAGTCAACAAAATCCAGCTGGGCAATTCAAAAGGCAGCAATCACAATTATGTCACAGCTCCAACTGCGCCCTCCAACCAGGCTGTGTGTCGACTGCTCATGCAAGCAGGTGGAAGAGCCTAACGTGGCATGGGGGGAAAAAAAAGGCAACGTGTGAAAGGGAGCATGTGAAAGGCAGCAAAATAAAGCAGCGTGGGAGGGAGAGAGCCTAAGTTTAAACCATCACCGACTGGAGGTTGGGAGATTAGCTGTGACTGCAGGGCCAGGGAAAGAAACTCGGGTGTGAACTCTATCGAAAGTTCCTCTCTTTGCTCCCTGCTCTCCTCTGGATTTGTGCTGATGGCAGAGGAAGAGAAAAATAGCCAGGGGCAAAGTTCTCCACTCACCTCGATGAAGAACAGAGCAGCATTGGAAGTGGGGTGGCTGTTGATGTAAATTCCAGTGAGGATGATGGCTGCAATGAGCAACACGGCCAGAACGATCCCCACAATAGTACCCGTGTGAATCGGGGCTGCTGCTTTCTTGGAAGGAAGGCTGCTTCCCACACCTGCATAAAAAAAAAAGTCCTGAACTGTGCTGAGAGCTCAGTAAAAGAAAGGACGGAAAAGAAAAGCGAGGAAAGACCTTTCAGAGTCCTGCACCAAAGACTGAGCAACTTTAACCTGCTGTTGCTTGGCTCAGTGAGAGGGGATGATGCACCAGAGAGCTGTCTGAGCTTCAGCATCCCTTTCAGATGCAGCAGTAGCTGGTTTGAAAGCAGAATAAACCACCACCATGCAGTAACCCCCTCTCCAGTCCATATTCTCTGTATTTTGGCTGCTGACTCTGACACAAAGTCATTAGCCATGTGGCATACATTGACAGTGATGTTGCCAGTGTTCTCATACAACTGTAGAATCACAGAATTATTTGGGCTGGAAAAGCCCTTGAAGCTCCTGCAGCCCCAGCCCTGCCCTCACCCTGCCCAGACCACCACTAACCCAAGGCCCTCAGCACCTCAGCCCCACGGCTTTGGGATCCCTCCAGGGCTGGGCACTGCCCCAGCTCCCTGGGCAGCCTGGCACAGGGGCTGACACCCCTCTCAGGGAAAAAGCTCTGCCTCAGCTCCAATCTCAATCTCCCCTGGGGCAACTTGAGCCCGTTTCCTTTTGTTTTGTCATTCATTAGTGGAGAGACCAACCCCCACCTCACTCCAGCCTCCTCTCAGGGAGCTGCAGGGAGTGCTCCTGTCTCCCTTCAGCCTCCTCTTCTCCAGGCTCAACACCCCCATTCCCTCAGCTGCTCCCCAGCACACTTGTGCTCCAGCCCCTTCCACAGCTCCAATGCCCAGCTCTGGACATATTCCAGATCCTCAGCGTCTTTCTTGCAGCGAGGATGCATACATTTCAAAGGCCTCATGCCTGCAAAGGGGCATCAGTTTGCATCAGTCTCCTCCACCCAGTTTTAGCCAGTTTAAATTCGTTGAGCTGCTTTCAGGGTAAGCAGAATGGGTTTGTGGTTTGCATTTGACTGCAGGCAGGTCTCACAATCCTGGCAGAGAGGGCTGGATCCTCCCCAAACTCTGGAACTAGTAAGAGCATTACAGAACAGTTGGGCTGATGAAGAGACTCAGACTGAGAGGGGATTCACAGGAGCAGCGATTGAAAAAGTCAGAGCTGGGCTAAGGACACTCCATTTGAATTTTACACTGCTCTTTGGCACAGATGGGGAAACTCAGCAGACAAGAAAAACCAAGGACTTCGTGCCTATGCAAAAACTGCCAAGAAAAAGGAATTGCGTGCAATGAGAAAACTCATCGTTCTTCTTTTGCACAGCAGGACTTAAGTGGGAAGAGCAGGCAAACAGCATAAACTGACTCTCACTTTTCCCTACCTGAAACAGTATTAATCAGGATAAGGACAACGGGAGCCTTATCTTGATTCCATCCCTCCAGTCTCAGGTTCACCTGCCCGCCCCCACTCACTGATGGGCATTTGATTGCGGCATTGACACGTTTTTTTTTCACTTCTGAGCAGGCAGAGAGATTAAGGGCTTACCTTCGCCTCCTGCGTACTGGTTGAGCTTCGTATCATCTGAAAGAAGAAAGCAAAGGCAACGAAAATAAAAGTTGGGAGCCCTCTAAGATATTCTGCGTGCTTCCCTCCCGCTGTTTTCCTCCCTCTGTACTGGGCTGCTGACAGAACACGCCGCTGGCACAGCACTTATGTGGCCAATTGTGAACCTCTGAGTTTGGTGGAAGCATGTGGCTTACGGTTCACCATCCTCCTGCACAAAAGTGGCACCTGGAGCACAAACATCTGAGGGAATCAAGCTTTAAATATGCTCAGTGTGCCAAGCAGAACCATAAATGAGTGCTGAGTGGGGCCCTGGCCCCATCTGTGTTCAGACTACGGGGGGGTCTGTGTTCAGACTGCAGCATCTGCAGCGATACACTGAGGATACATCCCGAATCAATCCCGGGGATGTGACAGTGCAGGTGTCTTGCACAGAGGCTCAAAGTCTAATTCCACCTTTCCGTCTCACACTGGAAAAAGCAGGATGTATTGTATGGGGCCTTACGCCTTGCTGCTCCCCACACCACCATCCTCACGAATCCGGCTGAGATCCCGATCCAGGACTCTTACTGCTTGGCTCCCACGTTTGCCAGCCTCAGCGCTGACACACAACCAGCGAGTCAGACATGTTCCCAAACATCCCCCCGCAACCCCGAGCAGAGCCAGTGAGCGGGGCCGGCTGGGGACGACGCAGAGGGCTGAGTCCACTCCTTCGCTTTCCCTGATCCATCGCTGCGCTTCCCCAGATCAAGTTCGCTGCCTGATGCAGCTGGCTGTTTGTTTCCTTCCAAGATTACAAATTGACTTCATGCTTGACTGTGTCACACAAAGCCTCTTGTTCTTTTTCTTGTTTGTTTTTTTTTTTTTCCAAGAACTGACGATAAGTTGGAAAATAATCTCAGCGGCGGTGTTACTCTCCCCTTCCCTTGTAATTGCTCCTCTCAAAGTCAACCCTGGCAGCCAGGAGCTGCTCCGTTCCTCCCTCCCAACCCCTTCCTGTTGCTGAAGGACAATTACTAATGTGCCTTTGTATTTATTCTAATTAGCAGTTTGCGTTAGGGACTATTAAGCAGCAAAATTGAAGTGATACCTGCCGCTAGGATCGGAGGAGCCAGCCCTGTCTTAATAGGATTATCAAGCTTTAGAACACGAGTGTCTCGAGGGAAACTCAAGTCCTCATGTGGAGCTTTCCGATGCTGGAACAGACACAGTCCCTGAGCAGAGGGCAATCTCCAGCCTGTGCTGCATTATCACCAGTCTGAGAGCAGTGATGACCCCGACTCACCAGCCAGGACCAATCACATTAAAGCATAAGCCCCTGCTGTGATGCTGTGGGGTCTCTCCACAAGGGACTAGTTGCTTCTTGACCTTCACAGATACATAAAAAGGCTGTGATGCAACTGTAAAATCCTTCCCACCGCAGGGTTTCAGCTCTCTGCTTTCCCATATCGCTCTGAGTCTCACCTTTCAGGTTACCCTCCTTCTCCTTCCCATTTGTCCTCTGCCCTGCCCTTCAAATGCAGGCTTGTTATTGTATTTATTTGCCTATGAGTTGGCTTTCTGAGGCATGGGAGCAAAAGACCTCTNTAGGATTATCAAGCTTTAGAACACGAGTGTCTCGAGGGAAACTCAAGTCCTCATGTGGAGCTTTCCGATGCTGGAACAGACACAGTCCCTGAGCAGAGGGCAATCTCCAGCCTGTGCTGCATTATCACCAGTCTGAGAGCAGTGATGACCCCGACTCACCAGCCAGGACCAATCACATTAAAGCATAAGCCCCTGCTGTGATGCTGTGGGGTCTCTCCACAAGGGACTAGTTGCTTCTTGACCTTCACAGATACATAAAAAGGCTGTGATGCAACTGTAAAATCCTTCCCACCGCAGGGTTTCAGCTCTCTGCTTTCCCATATCGCTCTGAGTCTCACCTTTCAGGTTACCCTCCTTCTCCTTCCCATTTGTCCTCTGCCCTGCCCTTCAAATGCAGGCTTGTTATTGTATTTATTTGCCTATGAGTTGGCTTTCTGAGGCATGGGAGCAAAAGACCTCTCCAGGGAGAAGCATCAAGGACAAGGCGTTCCCCCCATTTGCCCCTACCTTCTGTAGTGAGGCTGTCGACAAAGAGAGAGGCTGTGGAGGTGGTGACATCCTCATCCAGTGGTGAAAAAGAGCTGTCAGGAGGTGCTGAATACTGATCCCCTTCCACAAAATCCTCACAGGTCTTCTCATCTGACTGGAAAGAAAATGGAGCACAGCTACTTTTCTTATCTGTCTTTCAGCAAAGGTGCCAGGGAGCCAGTGGTGAGGACTGGGCATCCCAGCCATAGGGCTACTGAGCACCTTTGGGGTTCAAACATGGACTGGAAAGAGAGGACATGGTCCAGAAGGGACAGGAGAAGGGGGGGGGGGGGCGGGGGGTGTGACTTGGAGGTTAGAGGAGGAAAAATTTGGAAGCACTTAAGTAGGACAAATGACCATGATCTGGCAAGGTCCTGCAGTCTGACCTTCTTGCATCACTGAGTGACCTCACATAGGTCCTGTGACTTCCTTTTCCTTCACTGGACCCTCTTGGTTAATAGGGAACAAAGCTGAGTTTTCAGGGCTTTGGCGGGGGGATGACACAGAAAAAACCCAACAACCCTCCACAAAAGAAAAACCCAAAGCAGAAACAGATGTTTTGTTAGAACTGATCTTTCTGAGACAAAGAAACTAGTTCATCCGACGTGGAGATAATTGTCTAACAAGGACAGAAAAAAAAAAAAAAAAGCCCAAACCACAAGGGCTAATTTCTTCATGTTTGAGAGTGAGTAAGAGTCATGCTTCAGAAGGTGAGGGAAAAAATATCCCCCCTAGTGTACTCAGATTGCACCGTGTGGTAACTTACAGAGGACTCCACAGCTTTACTGAGCATCCAGCAGCACAGAAACAAGGCACATGCTGGGGGAGATCAACCCTCTTTTAACTATTCCCATGCAAACATCCTCTGCTAAGTGGGTCAGTGGCCCTACTGCAATGAGGAAGGGGTGTCTAAAGAGATACTCGCTCCGTGCTGGACCAGCCTGGGGCTAGTGCAGCTGAGCATGAATAGAGCTGGGATATGGCCATTGGGTTTGGTTGGGGTTTTTCTTCCCTGTGCCTCAGCACCATTCCTTGCAGGGGACCTCAGAGAAGTGATGCTTTGCCTCAGTCTCACCTTCTGGCCACAGCCGTAGGACAACCACTCCTCGCGGTATCGGTCAAAGCCACTGGAACATCTGTGAGGAGAAAGTCACATTACCCCACAGCCGGAGAATTCCTGAGACGGGGCAATACCAGAGCCTTCACTTGCCTCCTCATTGTGGGTGGCATTGCTGATGATTTCTAAACTGCCCAAGAGTCCCAACACTGCCCTGACGAGCTCTGTGCACAGACACTCGGACAAACAAGTTTCGACGGACTGGAAAGATTAAGATACACAAGTTGGTCTCCAAAGACATGGGATTTCCAGTGCAGCTGTGCTGGAAGGACCCAAACGTTCCTCCTCACAGAGGAGGAAAAGGGTCAACACCTCTTCTCCAAGAGAAAACAAAGAAGCAGAGAAATAGGGGAAAATATATATCCTGAGTTTGAATTTCCATTCCCTGGACCCTGTGCCAGGGCAAGGCCATGATCTCCACCAGGATTTGGGCTGGGGTGTTTTGTTTTTTTTGTTAATCCAGCAACATCTGCACAGGAAAAACACATTAAACAAATTATAAACAGCAGCAGGAAAACACTGGCTAGAGAAACCTCCACAGAAACGGAGGGAATGAAACAGCACTCTGACCTTTGCAAAGCCTCTGGGCTCACCAAAACATGAATCAGGGCCTCAGCTGATACAAGCACTAATTTACCCAACTACCAACCAGTAAGAGAGGAGAAGCCACAAAGAACTTCAGGTCCTGCTGAGTCACACAGATCTTCACTTGAAATGATTACAGGCTCAGCAAAAGCAAAACAACAAAGTCCACTGGGCAGAAGAGAGCTAAGAGGACTCAGGTTAAACCACCGAGCTGGACTAAGGATATATGCCCAAACCCTGAGAGTTACCTACCAGCTTCCTTGGGAAGATCGTGTTGGCTTTAAAACCAACCTGGCTGAAGGCCAACAAGATCGTGATGGGCTTCCTCCAGATTCCTGTTTCCACCATCTTTCCCATTTGTGCTTTCCACTTCTAATCTAAATTCTTCACGACCAAGTATTGTGTCCAGTTCTGGGCTCCCCAGCTCAAGAGGGACAGGGAACTGCTGGAACTGCTAGCGCAGGGCCAACAAGATGATCTGGGCACTGGAGCATCTCTCTGACAAGGAAAGCCATAAGACTTGGGGCTGTTCAGCCTGGAGAAGAGAAGGCTGAAGGGGGACCTTGTCAACACTTGCAAGTATTTAAAAGGTGGATGTCAAGAGAATGGGGCCAGTCTTTTTTTCTGTTGTACCCAGTGGCAGGACAAGGGGTGATGGGATGAAGCTGGAACACAAAAAGTTCCATTTAAACATAAGGAAACACTCTTTCAATGTTGAGGTGAGGGAGCCCTGGCCCAGACTGCCCAGAGAGGGTGTGGAGGCTCCTCTGGAGGTTTCCAAACCCACCTGGACAGATTCCTGTGCCCCCTGATGGAGGGGAACCTGCTTTAGCAGGGGGCTGGGCTGGACGAGCTCTGCAGGGCCCTTCCAACCCCCACCATGCTAAGAATCTGTGAACTATGGGGTTTCAGCCCAAACAAGATCCAGACTAAGCCCCTGTATCCCAGCTTGGTGTTCCTACCAAAGCCACATCTGGTTTGGGTTGTATTGCAGCCCACTGAAAGGCAGTAAATCAGCCCTGATGTGTAGGGGGCTTTTGCTGACGTCTCAGAATCATTCCCTGACCCAGCTGCCCTGGTCACACCTCACTGAATGAAACTGCTGTGTGTATGGAAAGGGTGTGAGTCTGGAGCACAGGGAAGGAAGGGCTAGAGAAAGGAGAAGTGAAGGGCTAGAGAAAGGAGTGAAGGTGCCCTGTAAGCGATGCCAGGCAGCTGGGACAGGGGCAGACCAGTGCCTTCCTGGGAGAACCAGGCCTTTCCCAAACATGTCTGTTCCCATGCTGTATGTGAGGATCTGGGTTATTGGGTCCTCTCCCCTGTCACTAGCTCTAAATGTTTCAGCTAAATCTCATTAAGCTCTCTCATGCTCGGTATTGTGCTGCTTGAGCTGAAGGAGAGCAGGGAGCAGGACTGCAGTGGGATCAGCCCTGTCCCATCAGAGCCTCTGATTCCCCCTCAAAATTCAGCAAGTGCCCCTCACCCTTGCTGAGGGGTGACCTGAGGGCCTGATCCTGCAGCTGGGGAGTGATGAGCATCCCCAGCTCTGTGACCTACCCACCATTCTCCAGATTTCATCCTGTCCAAGCCTCCCTGCCCTCTGCCTGAAATCACAGCCTAAGTCAGGATGAGTTTTCCCTCCAAATTTAAACTCCCTGAAAAATAAATGTATATCTTGCTTCTGGTCTCAACTGGTTCCAGCTGCCACAATGACCCACCAGGACCAAAAACCCCTGTCTTGACAAGTGTCTCCTTTCAGTGGCTCGTAACCGATCGGATCACTGCCTGGCCACGTCTGTGAGACTGAGAGCAGTACCCTGACGAACCTAAAAAGCTACAAAACCAACTCCCCCCAACACAAACACAATGAAGAAAGATAAATTAACAATAAAAGCCAGCAATACGGATACAGACGTGAGACCTGGAGCTGCACTTGCTCTCCTCAGCTACACTAGCGAGAGAAGAGAGGGGAAGGAAACCCATCCCAAGTACCTCTGCAGGACGTGACACCAGCTGCAGTTGAAGGTCAGCTCCGAGGTCACGCACATTTCACAGCTCTGATGCTGGAGACAAGCTGTAAAAAAAAAAAAAAGAGAAGAGAGAGGTGCCAAGGATGTGCCTGCTGGCACAGGCTGAACCAGAGCATCAGCAGAGGAAGCCCAAGCCAACCGCACTCCATGTTGGGGCTGCAGGTCAAGGCAGAACCATCCTGTCAGGAGTGGGCTCTCAGTCCAGCCATAAACATCTTCCCAGTCTGTTTATCTGGGAATCAAAACGCATCTGAGACTTAGGCTGTATCTGACTGTGTGCAGAAAGTGTCTCTTAGGAGGAGGGAAGCAATACAAACATTTTAACCCTCGGCTGTCACGTCCAAACTAAGTAGTTCTGCAAGTGCATCTCTGCGCTGGAGAGGATAAGCTGCTTGCATCAATGCCTATCACCCAGTGTAGCAAAGATGGCCAACGGGGCTTGTCTGCAAAACTAAGTGAAGGAAACCAGCAGTTTTATTTAACCAGCACCTTGAGGGACTCTCTGTCTGACAGCTAGAGAGCCAAGAGTGCTGTGAAACAGCGAGTGATGAGGGCAGAACACCAGAGCTTCACATCCTGCATCAGTGCACAGGCAGCAGCATCCCCTCCTGTCCTGGGACACCTGACCCACCTTCATCCCTACCAGACACTCCTCCTCCATCCATGGGGGTCTCTATTCTACCCTTCACACCTCAGCAAACTCCTCCCTGCCCCTACACCAGACCTGAGCTGCCCACGTTCTCTGGCCTCCTTTGCTCTCCGATCCTGGGCTTGCCCCAAACTGCCTGCCAGCAGTAAGCAAGCAAGGAGAGAAGTCAGGGGCTAAAAACTAACACCACCCCACCACCACCAGCAGCAGAAGAAGTGGAATCAGTCCTCTCTAGCTCTGTGCCTCCTCCAAAGACGTTGCTCTCAGCTCCCCGAGCTGCCGAGGAGAAAACAAAACAGCGAGTCTTTAGGAGCAAAAAAAAAAAATAGAGTTATTGCAGCATGCTTATTTATGATCTGCTTTGCAGTAACCCTGCCTGCTGTTAAAATTGTCATAAAGTACCCTGGGAAGACCGTTTAAATGCATAAACCTTGGTATTTTGGTGACAGATTTACTCTCTGCTCTGTGTTTCTGGGCTGCGGGGCGACTCTCCCCCATGCTCATGAGTCCTTGGGCACAGGCACTAAAAATGTATCAATTTAACTGGGGGCCCGGAGAAATCTCGTCTGAGTGTGGAGGCGTCGAAAATGTCTTGTAGGCAGGCCTGGAGTGAACCGGTTGTCCAGCAAAATTAGCTGCAGCTTGTGGAGCGGAGAGAAGGAGTTTCGGTGGCTGGGGAGGTGAGAAGAGCTGCCAGGAAGCGAGGAATTAAAGTACTGGGGTGAAAGGGGATCTACTGGTGAGCAACAGGAGCTGTGCAGGAGGAAGGGTGCTGGCAGAGCAGCACTGGGGACCACAGCTTGCGGTCCCAGGGAGGCTGTGGCTGGCATCGCTGCTGTTGTTGCTGAGATGGGGAGTGCTGAGCGCAGGAGGGATGGTGCAATTGCCTGCAGATCCCTCCTTTAGCAGCTCCTCCTGTGCCAGCTGAG
>WBNH01012214.1:26995-37410 GCA_013401255.1 Urocolius indicus
AAAAAAAAAAAAAGAGAAGAGAGAGGTGCCAAGGATGTGCCTGCTGGCACAGGCTGAACCAGAGCATCAGCAGAGGAAGCCCAAGCCAACCGCACTCCATGTTGGGGCTGCAGGTCAAGGCAGAACCATCCTGTCAGGAGTGGGCTCTCAGTCCAGCCATAAACATCTTCCCAGTCTGTTTATCTGGGAATCAAAACGCATCTGAGACTTAGGCTGTATCTGACTGTGTGCAGAAAGTGTCTCTTAGGAGGAGGGAAGCAATACAAACATTTTAACCCTCGGCTGTCACGTCCAAACTAAGTAGTTCTGCAAGTGCATCTCTGCGCTGGAGAGGATAAGCTGCTTGCATCAATGCCTATCACCCAGTGTAGCAAAGATGGCCAACGGGGCTTGTCTGCAAAACTAAGTGAAGGAAACCAGCAGTTTTATTTAACCAGCACCTTGAGGGACTCTCTGTCTGACAGCTAGAGAGCCAAGAGTGCTGTGAAACAGCGAGTGATGAGGGCAGAACACCAGAGCTTCACATCCTGCATCAGTGCACAGGCAGCAGCATCCCCTCCTGTCCTGGGACACCTGACCCACCTTCATCCCTACCAGACACTCCTCCTCCATCCATGGGGGTCTCTATTCTACCCTTCACACCTCAGCAAACTCCTCCCTGCCCCTACACCAGACCTGAGCTGCCCACGTTCTCTGGCCTCCTTTGCTCTCCGATCCTGGGCTTGCCCCAAACTGCCTGCCAGCAGTAAGCAAGCAAGGAGAGAAGTCAGGGGCTAAAAACTAACACCACCCCACCACCACCAGCAGCAGAAGAAGTGGAATCAGTCCTCTCTAGCTCTGTGCCTCCTCCAAAGACGTTGCTCTCAGCTCCCCGAGCTGCCGAGGAGAAAACAAAACAGCGAGTCTTTAGGAGCAAAAAAAAAAAATAGAGTTATTGCAGCATGCTTATTTATGATCTGCTTTGCAGTAACCCTGCCTGCTGTTAAAATTGTCATAAAGTACCCTGGGAAGACCGTTTAAATGCATAAACCTTGGTATTTTGGTGACAGATTTACTCTCTGCTCTGTGTTTCTGGGCTGCGGGGCGACTCTCCCCCATGCTCATGAGTCCTTGGGCACAGGCACTAAAAATGTATCAATTTAACTGGGGGCCCGGAGAAATCTCGTCTGAGTGTGGAGGCGTCGAAAATGTCTTGTAGGCAGGCCTGGAGTGAACCGGTTGTCCAGCAAAATTAGCTGCAGCTTGTGGAGCGGAGAGAAGGAGTTTCGGTGGCTGGGGAGGTGAGAAGAGCTGCCAGGAAGCGAGGAATTAAAGTACTGGGGTGAAAGGGGATCTACTGGTGAGCAACAGGAGCTGTGCAGGAGGAAGGGTGCTGGCAGAGCAGCACTGGGGACCACAGCTTGCGGTCCCAGGGAGGCTGTGGCTGGCATCGCTGCTGTTGTTGCTGAGATGGGGAGTGCTGAGCGCAGGAGGGATGGTGCAATTGCCTGCAGATCCCTCCTTTAGCAGCTCCTCCTGTGCCAGCTGAGTGTTGCTGCATCCCTGGCTCCCATCTCAGCCAGCCTGGCACACACGTGGGGTCTGCTGTTGGCTGAGGGTGACTCTGAGCTGATGAATCCAGACAAGGCTGCAAGTATGAGACGTCCAGTGACACAGCACAGAGCTCCCCACAAAGGCAAGAATGGCCAGGGGATCCCTAAGCAAGGATGAGCTGCACCCTGACTAGACAGCACACCTTCCCTCCACAGTTCCCATGCAGGATCGTCACCATCAGGTGATGGGTGGCAGTCACCCACCCTTCCAGCACCCATTGAACCTGTGTCCTCCGGCCTCAGCTTCCCCTTCTGGCTGGAAACAGGAGGCTGTTGTAGCTGCTGGGGGAAGTCACAGGAGGGAAACATGCTCCTGGGCACCAGCACAGCCTGGCTGACTTACTGGGCAGTGGGGTGAACTCCACAGCTGACATGTTGGTGATCTTGCTGGTGTCCAGCTCCACGCGATGATACTCGTAGATGGTCCGTCGGCGGGACTCTGAAACGCAGAGCCTTGGCTTTAGACTGGGCACAAACCCACCCTGCAAAGGGGTTTAAGCCCAGGTGGGAGCCCCAGTGCGTGTGGGGCAAGCTTGTGGGAGCCCCAGTGCGTGTCAGCAAGCTGCTGACAGTGAGTACAGTGTGCAGAGGCTGCCCAGGCTGCAGGAGAAGCCACGAAGGAGGAGCTGGGGAGGCAGGAGGGACATCAAGGCACAGATTTCCTCTACCCTCTTTTGCTAAAGAGGAGCTTGGAGCTCTCTGTCCCTCCTCTCCCTGATCAGAAACTCCCCAGATGGACATGGTCCAGTCCTGCATCACTCTAAACAAACACGAAGCTGCACAACACATTGCTCGTCAGTGAGTCACGGGGCTGGGAGCCTCCCCCGTGCTCAGCACCGCTCCCCAGCTTCCTGCCCTGCAGCCCCAAAGCCTCCTCTTTCCCCCAGCCCTTTTCTTCCCCATCCTCATGCCCCTCTTCTTTCTCTTTCCCCTTCATCCTAGTTGCCAGAGGGGTCTGTCCCGCATTCAGTCCTCTCCTAGATTTCCTCCCAGCATCTGCCACTGATTCATGCGGTGACAGCAGCCAAGATGCTTCTCTGGCATCACTTTTATCTGCGAGGACAATCAACACTCTCCTTCTAGCATGGCCGTGGCTTCTCGCAGCTCTGCACTGCACTTGGAGACCAACAGATGAGCGGGACAGAACCTTCTCCCCTTCCTGCCTACTCCTCTCCATCCCTTCAAGCTTTATTCCTTCACCTCATTTGGGGTTTCCTTCATGCCCAGTCCTGGCCATTCTTCTCCCTCTTCTTCCCCTCCCAGCCCTGGGCAGGCAGGAGGGGTGAGCAAGCCCATGGGGATGGGCTGGAGGGCAGGGAGAAGAGGCACTATCCGGCCTGGTTTTTTATAGAAACTGTTATAAATGGGTAATAAATGAGGCCCAGATGGCAGCTCCATAAATAACAGGGAAAAGCAACTGCACCGGGAGCAGCACAGGGAGGCAGGAGCAAGGTTGGGCCTCTTGTGACAAGAGGTGACAGGGAGAGGCTGGAAGAGCCTTTTCAGCCAGCTCATCCCACGCCTGCAGCTCGTGGCACGTGTGGGATAAGCCTGTGGACATGTATGTGGCTGTCTCCATGCCTTGCTGACACAGTTGCAGACCCCAGCCCTGTCTGCAGCAGCCACACAGTGCCTGTGCCACCACATATGTCCAAGGACAGGCCAGAACAGCAGCAGTGGCTGGTAGGCTCCCCTAAACCCCTCCACGCCTACAGGGGTGGGGAACCCAGCATCCCCCCAAGCCTCTCATCCATCTGTAGCCTTGTTTGCAATTGTTCCTCCCCTCCTCCTCATCAGCTGGGAATGAACTTGGCTGCCAGGCGAGAGGCACCAAGCCCTTCTGCCTGCAGCACCTCGCCAAAGCACACAGGGACCGTGTGGGTTGGCCAGGGAGAGGTACCACAAGAGAGAGGCACCCTGACAGAGAGGCACCCAGGGATGTAAGGCAGGGGACATGAGGGACACCTTTGCATCCTCACACTCCTTCTCCCCTGCCCCATGAATCCAGGCAGCGCATCCTCACAATGTGCACAAAGACAAGGCTGCCTCACCTCCCCTTTCCCCATCCACCCCCTCTCCCCAGCTGTGATGCCAGGGGAGCCTCAGCTTCTTCCCTGCCCTGGCAGCCGCCTTCCTCCAAGTTCCTCAGTGACTCACCAGGCACCTCGGGAGAAGGGTTGAGGATCATGAAGGCATCAGAGAGGCCGGCTTTCACAGGGTGCTGTGTGGCACTGATCTGTAGGACTGGCACGGGGATCTGCAGGGAGAGAGGGTGTGATTGATTTCCCAGCCCTGACCCAGGCTCCTGGTGCTGCCACAGAGATCTGCAGTGTTTTGGTGGTACTGGGAATGGCTAGTCCCCATGTGTGAACAGGAAGAACAGACAGTTTCCTCCCACACCCTTATAGATCCCCTGCAGAGACCCTCCTGCTGTGCCTTCCCCAGCAGAAAACATCGCTCACCTCCTTGTACCCAAAGACAATTCTCCCAGTGCTGTGCAGGGCTGCCTGGAAGGTGAAGGTGCCCATGTCCTCCTTCCCCTGAAGATAAACCTTGTCCCACTGCACCACAAACACTGTCCCTGGGGGAGAGACAAATGCAGTCCAGTCATGGAATCACACAATCATTTTGGCTGAAAAAGCCCTTCAAGCTCCTGCAGCCCCAGCCCTGCCCTCATCACCCTGCCCAGCCCACCACTAACCCATGGCCCTCAGCATCTCAGCCCCACGGCTTTGGGATCCCTCCAGGGCTGGGCACTGCCCCAGCTCCCTGGGCAGCCTGGCACAGGGGCTGACACCCCTCTCAGGGAAACAGTTCTGCCTCAGCTCCAACCTCAACCTCCCCTGGGGCAACCTGAGGCTGTTTCCTCTTGTCACTTGGGAGAAGAAAAGACCCTTACCCTTGCTACAGTCCCCTGTCAGTGAGTGTCAGAAAGTGCTCCTGTCTCCCCTCAGCCTCCTCCAGGCTCAACACCCCCATTCCCTCAGCCCCTCCCCAGCACCCTTGTGCTCCATCCAGCCCCTTCCCCAGCTCTGTGCCCGGCTCTGGCCACGCTGCAGCCCCTCAGTGTCCCTGTGGCAGTGAGTGAGGGGCCCAGCACTGAACACAGCCCTGGAGCTGCAGCCTCCCCAGGGCCCAGCACAGGGGGATGATCCCTGGGTCTGGTGGTCACACTATTTCTGACACAAGCCAGGATGCCCTTGGCCTTCTTGCCCCCATGGGCATGCTGCTGGCTCATGTCCAGATGGCTGTTGATTAAGATCCCCAGGTGTTATCTCCCTCACCCCTTCCCCTGGCTCCAGCCCCTCTGTTTGCTCCGGAGAGCTGAGCTTTGCCCAGTGTTAGGAGGAAGGAGGAGGCACGGCTGGCCTGCCCCCTGCAGTGGGGCCAGCACAGCGGGGCTCACCGTTGTCCAGGTACTGGACGGTGGAGTTACGGGAGTAGCTGGGGTTGAAGTTGGCCATGAGGGGTGCGACGTACTGCGTGGCCGTGAGCATCCGGTGGATGACATCTCCCATGAAGATAAACCCTGAGCCAGCAGAGCAGAGGGTGAGGCAGCACGCGCCAGCTCCCATCCACCACCCATCTTCCCTCTTTCTGACTTCCCACCGCCCTTGACCCGGCTCACCCATCCCCTCTCATATTCTCTCCAGGTCTGTGTCGTTCCCCTGCATCCCCCCCAGCTGCGAGGCACCGGCAGCACCCAACTCCCTGAGCACCATCAGCAGGGCAGGGGGTTGACTAAAAGCTAAAAGAGCTGCAGCATCTTTGCTGTCTGAGCTCCTTGGGGCTCGGGGAGGTTTACAGCCAGCACCAGAGCTGTGGTCATCCCTCCCACAGCGGCAATGCCAGCCAAGCAGGGGCACCAACCCCATCCCATCCCATCCCATCCCCACTCACCGCCCGTCGCTATGGTGACCTGGCGCAGGAGGTGGCCATAGAAGGGGAAGTCAAAGGAAAGGACGATTCTCTGCAGGAGGGAGATGAGGTGAGGACCATGCTCAGCCCTTGGGAAAACACCAGCTGGGGATGCAGGGGAACAAGGAGTCTGTGCCCCTGCCCAGCACTGGCTCTGCCCTGACTTGGAGCAAGCTCTGGGGGCTGGAGCCTGGAGGGATGTGAGAGATGGGAGCGAGGGGTCCTGGAGGTGAGCCCACAGCTCATCCCTGTCAGCTTTGCACTGGGTGAGACCAAACTCTTCACAAGCTTTGGTCACCACTAGGCTGTCAGGAGGACGAGGAGGGGACGGTGCTGCCTCAGGCAAGGTGCTACCACCTCAGTGCTGGGAGAGGAGAGGTGGGGGAACGTGCCAGGACAGCTCTGTGGGCTCACCGAGGCCTGCCGGTGCGTGTTGGAGAGGATCCCGTGGATCTTCACTTGGCTCCTGTTGGCTGCTGCCAAGTCCACCCAAAGCCCCTTCAGGTGGGCATCCCCTGGCCCGTAGATCCGCGAGACGTAGTAGCTGTGGTTGTCCTCCTGCAGCCATAGAGGGACAGGGCACAACCTTTACCCAGCTTGCCCTGTGGAGGTCCAAACCTCCCAGCACGGCCCAGAGCAGCTGGGACTCAATCTCAGCACAAAGCAGCAATAAAACCACACAGAAAAAAAACCCCTGTGTGAGGCTAGCAAAGGACGCTGAGCAGTTGGAGAAGGTGCAGAGAAGACCCACGGGACTGATTAGTGCAGAGGATGGGCTGGCTGGTGTGACAGAGAGATGTGATTCAGAAGAGGCTTCAACAAAGCAGATGCAGCCTTCCCAGGAAGAAAATATCCTGTTCTAGAGCCAGGGGCTGGAAGTTCCAGCTCAAGTGACCACTAGAAGTGAAACAAACAAAACGAAGACACAGAAGACCAGAGGAAACGATTATCCTTGGAGCAGGCATCTCGGGAAAGGCAGCTGAGCCATGGCTGCTGACCAAGTGGGAGTGAGGGGCTGAGGATGGGGGACACGGTGGTGATAGTAAGGGTCTGTGGGGCAGAGGCTGCTCTCCCCAGAGCAGCAGGACAGGGCACGGCTCTGTGTGAGTGTCAGATCCCTCCTTGCCATTCTTACCCAGAGCAAGGAGTGGGAGCCCAGGCATCGCTCTGCCAGCTTCACAAGCCACCAGCAGCATCCCCACGTTCCCCAGATACCCTGTCCGTGGCAGACCAGGGCACAGACCACGCGGCAGCTCTGCTAAGGGCCATCTCAAAGCGGTCAAGGGCCTGGCAGAGGACGCACATCCCCAACGGGAACTCGCACACGGGCTCTGCAGCAGCTCTGTGGGGACACCAGCAGAGCAGGCAGCTTCCCCGGGTGCATCCTGTGTCCTGGTCACACTGGGGACACAGCTGGGAGCCGTCTGCTGTCAGGGGAAGCAGGTTCATACTGGGTGAGGGATGAGAAGCATCTTAATTTTCCCTGGGAAAGGGCTGCTCCACTGCTCAGTGCCACCACTCATCCCCATTCACCTCCTCTGACCCCCAGCCCCCTTCACCCCACAGCATCTCCCCCCCTAACCCCCCAGCACCCACTCCCTGCATACACACTGAGGTGCTCTGGGTAGGAAAGGAACCACCAGCTCAGGATTTGATGGGTTGAAGGTGGGGGGACGGGGAAATCAAAGCCTGTGCCTTGAAGAGCTCGGTGGTCTGTGGGGTCACAAGGGACAAAATGCTTTCAGAAAGCATATTTCTCTGCTTCAGCAAAGCTCAGGGAAAGCCATCACTCTCCTCTGCCTCCTGTGCAAGCCCTGACTTGAGAGCAAGCTTTCCTGGCAATTCCCAACAGCAATTACAGCCCTTTCTTACTCAGAGGGATCAGAGTGCTCTGTTCCCTATGGATGGGGAAACTGAGGCACGGGGAAGGTGTGTCAGTACCTTCTGCATCCCAGCACCCACCTCCCCATGCAAAGGCTTTGGGACGCCTCCAGGGTGCAGGGACAGGCCACTGCTGGGTAACAAAGGATAAAACCTTCCCTGCCCTTGTCCCACTCGTGCCTTCCCAGTGTTCCAAATAAACCAGGGAGGGATTGGGTGGGTTGGAGCACAGAGGAGCTGGCTGCTGAGCTCCTGACCTCATCCCTGACTCATGAGGATGTCCTAACTCGTCACCTTGCTTCAGTTACCGTGGGGACTAGAGAGGGGAGGGATTGTACACACGAATGAGAGCGGAGCACAGCCACTGTGGGGCAGGGGCCGGAGTGGGGGACAGCAGCGATGCCCAACATCACATCCCTCTACATCTTTTGGGTCCAGAGCTGCCTCTCTGCACCCCAAACCTGCAAGGTTTTAAGGGAAAGAGAGAAAAAAACTCCGTCCAGACACAAGCTGGCACTTCTCAAGGGAGGCTCAGACACAGCAAGGTGCAGCATCTCTGGTCTCAGACACGACCCCACTCTGAGCTCCCTGACAGCGCCAAGCCCCAGCAAATCCCTCCCTTTTCCTTCTGGGAAACGTGAGTGTTGTCACACCCTCCTCATGGTTCCCAAACATCTCCAGATGCTGTGGTGGCCATCAGAGGTTTGTGGTTGATTTAGGGAGGGGGGAGGATTTTAAAGCATTTCCACAGTTCAGGGACTTCTGTCTTCTGGCTCTTCTCTGTCACCAACAGTGAGGGATCAGGGCCGAGGTGGAGCTTAAGCAGAGCAGAAAAAGCTGTGCCACAGGGACATAATTCCACCAAACCCACAACCAGCTGCCAGCAAAAATGCCACCACAAGTCACCACGGCCAATACATCTTCCTCTAGAAACCACCCTCAGCCAAGGCTGCACATTCCCCCCCCACCCCATAGCAGCACTGGACAAGCTCCCCTGGCTGCCTCGGGACATGTGGCCCCGCCACAAATAACCAGGAGCTAATTGAGGGCAGGTAATTAGGCACAGCTGGGATGTGAGAACCAAGTGAGATGTCCCATGGGTTCCTTAGTGAGTTCCCTGACAGCAGGGCAGGCTGCAGGCTTCCCCAGCCAGAGACCCCCCCAATTCCTTCCCCACACAACCCCCTCACCCTGATAACCTCAGCAGCAGCAGCCCCACCACACACATGGCACTGTGGTGAGCGAAACATCCCCAGCTCCTCACGCCAGGGATGGCCCTGGGACCTGGCAGGGCTGATGGGCTGGCAGGGCCACAGGGCTCCGAGCAACCCCCACATCTCAAAGCAATCCCCAGGGATCAACCACTTTTGCATTGGGCTGTAATTACCCTCTGGGATCCACACAGAGCCAGCATCTCCACCAGCTCCCTGCCCAGCCTGGAAATAGCTCTTGGTGGTCAGGCACTGGCTGTGTCTTGCTCAGAGAGGGGGCAGGAGGGGGCCCCAACTCACCACGATCCGTGTTTCATTGGGCGGCAGCGTGTCGATGGCCAGGCTGCCTCCCACCAGGTCCTGGCTGATGTGGGTCCCCTCGGTCCCTGGTGAGGTCTCCCGAGCTCTTCGCTGCCCTTCAGCCCCAGGGGGATGTCCTGAAGGGGGAGGGGGCAGAGCACAGGGATGGGTCAGTGGGGTCCCATGCTTGGGATCAGTCCTGTCCCGTCCCCCCCCAGCAAAGCAGCTTCTGCTTAGGTGACAAGAGGTTGGGGGTCAGGGGGGGAAGGTGGTCTCATCCCTGAGGAATCATTGGATTCCATCCCTCCAGCCATGATGGGGATGTGGGGAAGAGCTTCTCAGGGCACAGGGTGCAGGGATGGGTGACAGACACCCACAGCTGGGGAGGAGAGGATAAAGGGGGTAAAACACCTAGGACCCCCAGCTCAGCTCACAGCCCAGCACACAGGGAGGAGCATGAGGTCCCAGGGATGGAGAACATGTGGCTTTAGCAACAGGGCAGCAGCGTGGCTGTGTCCTCCACGTCCTCAGATGACAGAAACTTCCTCTGGGCTGGTACAGGGTGCAGGTGCCAGAGCTGATTCCAAGTACCCACCTCTCAAAGAGCATATCCCTCGTACCCTCCTGCCTCAACTCTCCCTGCCCGGCTCNAAAGCCATTTGGGACCAAATCTGCAGAGCCTCATGAGATTTTCTGGCAGCTCGGCAGGGGCGGAGGCGGCACGGACGGCACGCGCTCGCCCACGGGCAGGGACAGAGCCAGGACGTCTGTCCCCAGAGAGTGGGACAGCAAAAAAACCCAGCAGGGGCCACAGGCTGCTCCCCTGGGAGACAGTTCCCACCTCCACCCCGGGGAGAGGGAGTTAATTGCTGCCTAATGAGCTCCCGGCCCCCTGAGGTGCCCGGTGAGGCTGATTTCTGTCCTCAGCTCCTCCGGGAGGGGAAACTGAGGCAGAGAGGAGCAGGGCTGAGCTGGCAGGAGCAGGCAGCCAGCAGAATGTACCCCGTTACGAGGAACGAGAGTGTGTTTTTGGGGGCACAGTGGCCTTCCCGGGTGGGACCAGCCTCTCAGCACTACTGGGGTGTCCCAGCTCACAAGCAGATACCCAAAGAAGCTGCAGTGTCCTCCCCAGAATCTCACCGGTGCAGCACCAGCCGTTCCACGAGTGGAGGAATCCCGGGTGGGTGGTCACAGCCTCCCCTCTGCCCCATACAGCTGGGGGGGGGGAGGTCCTGGCACCCCACGCTGCCAGTGCCTTCACCGGGGAGATGCTGTGGCAGGGGAGGACACGGGGCTGGGAGGAGAAACCCCACACCGTGTGGCTGCTGTGGGCGCAGCTGCTTGTAGCTGCGTGTCCGGGGTGCGGGAGGAGGACGAAGACCCCCAAATTGGCAGCAGCGGGACATGCAGACATCCCGAGCACAGCCCCATACCTCCCGCTACCCACGGCCACGCGGGACCGCGGCCACAGCAGCAGCCCCTAGAGGGGTCGCAGCGTGAAGAGGCACAGCCC
>WBNH01012216.1:0-27443 GCA_013401255.1 Urocolius indicus
TTTCTTCTTCTTCTTTTTTTTCCTGTAAAAAAGTTTAGTAAGGATTTGCTTAAAGGTCCCATGAAAGAACTACAGCCATTTTACCTTGACTTTGCTTTAACAGTAGGTACTCAACTTGAGATATTCTCTGTCCAGAGGGTTAAATTGCATATTTCTTTCAGTGCAGGGTTTCTCACTGCGGTCATAATCCTCAAGTCAGTACTAATTGCCACTAGTTTTGTGTTCTGTCTTGAGTATCAACTCAGCTATTTATATCTCTTTTCATCAAAAGATTTCTTATTTCTGCAGACTTTTGCTGCCATTCAGGCCACACTGGTACAAACACAGCACATCAGTGCAGTCACTTTGCAAATACTCTGCCCCTATCTTGGGGAGCTCTGACAACATGAGAATCTCCTCTGCCTCCCTAGCCACTTGCAGCAGGAGTCATGGCTACTTCCCAGCAGCTGCCTGTGTTGCCAGGTGGTGAGGGCAGACAGCCTCTGGTTCCAAGACCTAGAGCTGGAGATTTGGTTTGAGTAGTTTGTGATATACTGTGTTTGCCTGACTTGTTTGTGTTCACTTCTTCCCTGCAGTTATTGATGCACACATACCTGGTAGAGACAGCTTCACAATCTCCAACGACTTTGTCCTAGTTCTCTCTGAAGCAAATGCTATAGATTATATGGTTCCACCCTGTGATTTATATAGTAGACTGTACTTTGCAGCTGACCTACAGACACTGCCTATCTTTTAAAGATTTGAGGCAGCTGAACATGCCCCTTGAAGGATCAGGGCAGCATCTTGGCTTCTACTTTAACTATATTATTTAGCCAATGCAACCCTGTTTTATGACAGACAAGAGTTATGTCTATCAGCAACTTCAATGTGGGCATTTAAGGTCGATTCAATAGCACCTGCGCTGCAATTATCAGTGTTAAAAAGTAATAGTTAAAAGACGACTAGTAAGTATGTCTGCCCCTGACAGTTCCGTTCAGCTCCAGATGCCGAAGGGGGTTGATGGGCCTCAGCGTTCAGGGCCAGTGGCCGCTGTCGGTGGCTAGTATCCACGAGGTGGAGCTCCAGACGTGGCGATGAACCCTGCAAAGGGCACTTCTCCACGTCTACACCCGTTTTTTCCCCCTCTCTTTCAGTATCATAGAGCTGTGGCTGTGTAATCCATTTTCTTATTAATGAGAGCTTATTTCAAATGGAAGCTTGAGGCTTTTCTTTTCCATCTGCTTCCATGGTTTGCTTTCTTGTTTAATCACAGGGCCTCTTAGATGTGAAATACAAACCCAAGTGTCTTATTAAAAAATGGGGCATATCTGTGAACAAACAGCACTGTGTCAGCTTCACTCTCACACTGAAAGCTCCCAAAAGTGGAGGTTATCAGGAAACTCAGATGGTACATAACAGTAACTGACACAGGTAGAATCAACACCAAGAATAAAGTGTAGTGTTCACTGAAGATCTTTAAGCAGTTTCACCCAGCCAATTTCTGTAATTGTGATAAGAATGTAAATGTAATTTTTTTTCCTGGCACAAACAGGTCATGGTAACTTCAGAGGACTGGAAATAAAGTGAGTAGTTAAGGTAATCTTATCCATCTTCACAAGGGACAGTTTGTTCAGGAGGCTTTTGCTTGTTTTTCTCATCAGGTTGAGAGGAGCAGTACTGATGTCACTTAAGGCAAGTCAGAAAGTTATTTTCTTACTGCAGATTACTTACTAGCAACTCTACATCTGGTCTCTGTCCCTGTCTCACCTGCGAGACTCAACTCTGTGAGCAACTGCAGACTTAGAATCAGAGAATGGTAGGGACATACTCACTTTCATGTATCAGTGCCTGCCAGGCCCCACAAGTGGACTTTGGGCCCAGCATCTCAGCCTCTGGCATCAATTTGGACAATGATTGGGTCTGTGTCAACACACAGAGCTTGGACCCTTAGGTTTTGGGACAGAAAGCACCAGCTCCAGTGGGCTTTACCCCAAATGTCAGCATTTTAGTAGCATTATATTGCTCAGACAAGCAACACTGAGCCAAGATCCTTGAATATTAGCATGCTGCTTTTCCTGGTAGATAAAATTAAAGAAAAGTAAGAGCTAGTTTGATGAGAGCTTGTTTGAAATCTCGTGGGTAAGCACCATTCTGATCAGCTTCATCATCCCTCACACTCTCATACTAAAACCAGGGGATTTGAAAGAAGTCACTTGCACACTGATGAGCTGCAGACATGAGGATGCTGAGTGCTCGTCTGGCACCCCTGGGGTGCTGGCAGAGACCTACTCAACCAGAGACATGGCAGGAGCAGGACCTCTGCTTCTTGCCACAGCTCCACACACTAGTTTACACACCAAAAGCAGTGCCTAAGTTCCTCTGCCACGGTTTGGACAGAGATGACGACTTTCCTATTGCTTTTTGACAAATGACACCTTCAGTTGGAACAGCAACTGCTTTTCTGTCACCTGGCTGTGACCTCCCATTACGGGAGCAGTGACTCATCAAAGGACAGCAATGCAGGAACACGCGAGGCCTCAGCTACAGGCAGGGTAATGTCCCCATTAGGGCTCATCAATTAGGCTGTTAATTCACTTCCATTTTCAACTGCTGGAAAACACAGAAATTTATTTCAGCCTGTACAGGAGGGCAGGTTTTTCCCTCTGGACAAGACCTGCTACCTCTTGTGCCTTGGCTCCTCACCCTACCTACCAACCTCTGCTCCTCAGCTGGTGCTTCAGCTCTAATCCTGAATCCTAGATCCATGGTCCAGACTTCCTCATTGGCCATTATTTCACCCTGACCCCTGTCACCACTCATGCTAGACCTCGGACATCTCTTGTGCACAATCCCAGGTGCTTTGCTCTCAAGGTCGCTTTCCACACAGGGAATAATAACTCACACCTCAGCAGCTGCTGCTGAAGCCCTCTGGCTGAGCAGGACCTCAGGGACCTGATTTGCTCACTTCTGGAGCCTGGGTTTTTATGCATTGGGCTCCAGTCAGACTCTGGATGTGCTCTGCAGGAGGTGTTCAAGCATCTCTGCAATGTGAGCTCACCCAGACAGGTGCAAGAGAACCTGGAGCATTTTGGGAAGAAAAGTGTTGGAGACTTCAGCCTCTGGCCTCCCAGAGCTTCTCAGAGCACGGTTACAAAACTAAGAAAAGGGCTGAAAAAGCCTCCACCAAAATCCAAAATAAGATCAGCTAGATGGGACATTGGAGAAGGAAGGCAAAAATAGAAAATCTTAGACATAAGAGTTGCTCATGTCTCCCAGACCTATACATCTGTCCTACATCTCAGAAGACACACATTGAGACTGAGAGAGATTAATTATTTCCTAAATAAGCTATGTGTTTACACCTGAGAAAAAGGTACCCTAAATTCCAGTAGTGGTCAGTGACTTTTAAGCAATGGAACTGAAATGCTGCCTCTGGCTGCTGTGACATTTCCTCCTGTACCTGTACCTGTCACGTAAATCAGGACAGGCAGGCAGGCAGGGCATGTTTTAGCGAGGAAAACAGCTCCTTTCTCCACAAGCACCAGGGAGATTGAAGTCAGGTTTAATGCCTCTGAGACTCACACTCCACCACAGATTTAATCCCCAGGGGCATCATCAAAGTATGCTTGAAGGACACAAAGGCATTATCCCTAAGGGGGACAAGACAGAATAAATGGGGTTTCTCAATCCCAGGCACACCCCTCCACTTTGCTTCTCAGTCTGGACAGAGTAGATACTCCCATGGGCTGATTCCCCTGCAAAACAGCAATATTTGTAGCTGTCTCCCACATCAGGGGAGGCTCTCAGAGGGGAGGCAGTGATCAGAGGTCAGCAGGTAGAATGGCAACATCTTCCTTTCTCACAGCAGAAGCCATGTCTCCTTAGAGGAGTTCTTTTTGGTGGTGGTGGTGGTGGTGGTTTTCAAGTTCAAGTTTGTGTGTTTCAGCCTGAAGATTGAGAGGAGGAGGGCAACACTGACTCAACCCCTCACTGCTGGAGAGCTGAGCTGCGACAGCCAGCCTGTGCTGTCTCCAAAGGGCTGACGTGCCCCTCACTGCAGCTCTGAGCAGCGGCTCACTGAGATACAATTTTGGGCTGGGCTCATTCCACTCACCACATGCAGTGGCATCAGTCTAAGAACAGCAGCCAGTGCTGGTGTAGGTCTTCCAAGTCTCAAACTTTTGCTCAAGTGACATTAAAACTGTGTTGAGAACAGCAACAGTGCCTGGCTTCAAGTATAAATAGAGAGCACAGAGCTGTCAGCTCTTCGGGGAGTATTCACTTACTGCTTTGAGTTAATTTATGGTTGTGAGGAGGATCTGCTCTTTGGTCTGGGAATTTCCAGTGCAAGTGCTACAGTTTCTGACCAGCATTGGGCACATCCCTCTAGGCCAGGATTATCTGGTTTTGCTCCCCGACAGCAGGATTTGAGGCTAAATCCTCTCCATGATTTTCTGCTTGGTGTAACGAAGCTGAGATGTTTGACCTCCCTGTCCTGATTCGCCTCTTGTCTGTAATTAGGCTTTTGCCTCAGGAGCTGGCTAATGGAGAATAATCTGCTGAGCATTTCAAACTCCTAGGATTCAGCCCTAATTTGTCCAATTATAACTACCATATTTTAATGAGGATTTCTCCTCCTACCACGTAACTAACTAAGAACAAACTAAATCATTATTTTTTTCCCAGAGAATTTGGAGTGGCACAGCCCTCTGGAAGAAGAAGTTTGTTTCTGGAAGAAGTTTGTTTCTGGCATGGGCATGGTCTTTTTGAAGGATGTATTCAGCATGGTCGTCAGGGCACATCATTGCTGAGCCTCAGTGTAAAGGAAAGTCACCACAAACAGAAGTATTAACTTTTAAATTCTCAGTAGCTGGGTCTTGCTATCTCATGTATTTTGTATGCAAGAGTGGCTATCCGTTTTCTATTTTGTTCCTAGTATTGTGGTTATGCTTATAGCAGCATCTTTTACTTCATTCCATGGTACAGAAAACTTTCATAAACTTCTCATCCTCCTTACTTATGAACCTGTTTATGATATACCAATATAAAGTTCTGCAAAGGTAATCTAATAATGGTTGGACAGATTACCTGCTTGAGAAGAGCAACTTACAAAGGAGAGATAAAAAAAGTTATTGATACTGTCTTCACGTCTTCCATATTAGTCAGTAAAATAGGAGCTTTGATCCAATAAAATTGTGTTAAGACATGTAGGAATGAGACTTTTTGTACTCAGGAAACACATCTCGGAAGATAAGCACATTTCATATGTAACATATACACATAGTAATTCCTTCATATCCCATTACCCAACCAGAAGTTTCGTCTCTCATGCAAACAAGGTTTCATTTTAACTGTGATCTGGTCAGTTAAAGCATTTGAAAGTTTGACACAAACACAACAAAACAGTTACAAACAAATATGGACTTGTGATATCGATTCGCTTCCACTCTTTCTCACATAGTAAGGGTAACAAAAAAGAAATCCTACAAGTTTTATATCAGCTTTACTGCCATGTGGAGGGAGCTGCCTTAGGAATGAGGCACCAGAGCCCAAAGTAAAGTTAAAAGCATTTCAGCAGTCAGGAGACTTGTTTGCCTCACAGAAATACAGAAGGACTGAATAAATGGCGTGTTTTATGTGCTTAAGGAAGTTGTGAGAACACCTCAGGTAGCTAATGACAAGGCAGCAGTCAGCATTGCTGCAAGGTCGTGATTTAATTAGAAACAAAGCATGGAGTCTGGAAGAGCTGAAGGAAAGCATGCAGCATGGCAGGGCTGTTCTGTCCAAAGTTCGTGGAGTAGCATGAAAATTAGAACATAATTTTGCCAGTTGTTCACAGTAATATTGTTTTTTCCTCCACTTAACTGATGGCAAAATCAAGACCACTATTGAACTTGTGTGCTGTAACTATGACATCAATAGATAAGATGATTCAGTAAATAAAAAGAGCAAGAGGTTTTCATGCTATTAGTACTTTATCATTGACTGTTACAAGCTTTTATCAAGTAGTGGTAATCAACCTTCATTTGCTTAATAAATTCTTATCCCAAAGTGTTGATTTTATCAAAATTATGTTCTAAGTAAAGGATGTAATTTTCTAGTGGTAAAATGAAGGATGTTCTCAATACCGGTAATTGTCCAATTATTTTGTACAGTTTTTATGTTTTAACAAGCTCGGTGAGTTTTAAGGCAGCCTGGAACACTCTGCATGGTTTGTAAGCATGCTAAATGGAAAAGCACCTGGCAGGGTTTTAATTATAACATGGTTGTCTTGCTAACTAGGAAAACAAGACCTGAGCACGTTTTCTCTTGCTGAGTGTGAAAAAGACATCACATTTTCACACATCAGAACACAAAACAAACATTATCTAATTCCCTTTCCACTCCAGAAAACATGTTATCTATTAGTGCCTACTAGGGCACAAAATGACACCCAGTGAAAAGAGCTTCACGTCATTCAGTGGGGACAGCTGTCACTATGAGCGTGATGATGCTGGTTGCAGTTCAAAGTTGATGCATGGTATCTCTTATAGACTGTTTATGTGTTTGTACACAGAGGGATCATAGAATCATTTTGGTTGGAAAAGACCTTTAGGATTCTCCAACCACTCACCTCACACTGCCAAGCCCATCTCTAAACCATGTTCTTCAGCACCTCAGCTACGCAGCTTTTAGATATCTCCAGGGATAGGGACCTCACCACATCCCTGGGCAGCTTCTGCCACTGCCTGACAACCTTTCAGTGAAAAATATCTTCCTAATCTCCAACAAAAATATCCCCTGAAGCAACCTGAGGCTGTTTCTTCTTGTTCTATCATTCATTACTTGGGAGAAGAGACCAACCTCCACCTTACTGTAACCTGTCAGGTAGCTGTAGAGAGCAATCATATCTCCCTTCAGCTTCCTCCAGACTAAACACCCTCAGCTCCCCAGCCACTCCTCATCAGACTTGCGCTCCAATCCATTCCCCAGCTCCATTGTCTGTCTCTAGATATGCTCTAGCCCTTCAGTGTCCTTCTTGTAGTGAGGGGCCCAACACTGAACACAGCACTCTGGGTGGAGCCTCACCAGTGCCCAGTACAGGGATCAGTGCCCTGGTCCTGCTGGTCCCACCAGTGCTGACACAAGCCACCTAGGCACTGTGCTGGCTACTGTTCAGGCATCTGTTGATCGATACTCTCAGGTCCTTTCCCTCTGGGCAGCTTTCCAGCCTCTCTGCCCCAAGCCTGTAGCATTCCCTGGGATTGGTGTGACCCAAGTGCAGAACCTGACACTTGCCCTTGTTGAATCTCATACAAATGGCCTCAGCCCATCAGTCCAGTCTGTCCATGTCCCTCTGAAGAGCTTTTCTTTAATATTCTGCTGAGAGAGACACTTGCTCTGGGGAAGGCTGGTGCTCCCTGCAGTGGAAGATGATCGTACCTTGCCTCCAGCATGATCTCTCCCCTCATTTAGCTGCCAGTGAGTAGAGCAGCAAAAGAAGCAGGGAAAGGCCAAGTTGCAATGCAGAACACCAGTAGCACCAGTGAATGCTTCACAAAACCAGAGCTGCAGGCACTAGGATGCCCACATGCATGGACAAAACCTTCCTGCATCCATCTGCTCATTCACAGTCCCATTTCTAACCCTTCTCTATTCCCACTCCAGCTTTTTTTGTGCAGTTACCTGTCAAAGCAAGGAACACGTGTAAGGGTTTGCAGCTGAACTCACTGAAAATTAAAGAGCCATCCAAAAACCATATTGTCTTCTACTCCTGTATTTCCACAAAAACATTACACTGCACTAGGTTGTGATTAAGAAACAGTATATGGTGCCAGAATCACACCAGATGATCTTTAAGACTTGCTGAACCCTAGCACAGAAGTGAAACATCAATTACATCCAGTGATTTGTACCACCAGTAAGTCAGATGGACAAAAACACCTGAGAAGCGAGAAACAAGTGTTTCCTGACAATATTATTGATTTTCTTGTTTTGAAAGAATCTCCAAGTAAGCACTAGAGGGCAAGGTTGAAGGAGAGATAAAAAACAACCAGATTTGGACTGCAGCGAAATATTTCACAGAGTAATGAAATTCCCTTTTGATAAATTAATGTAAATCGGGCTTAGAAAGAACACTCTCATTTCAAAGTTGGCTGAAAAATTGTAAACAATATGATAAGTGACAATACAGCAAACTAGAGAGGATGTTTTTTTTAAATAAGATGGTAAAGCGATAGGTGTCTGGGCTCTTTCTATTTAACAACCTCATTAATGATCCAGAAGAAGAAACAAGCAGCATGTAATGAGATTTGATACTTAGGAGGATTAGTTAAGCACTGGTGAGAGCTGCAAATTAATGCAAGACAAGAGACACCAGAATCATGGGCAGAGAACAACAAAAAGCACAAAGCACACGGGTGGAAAACAAATCTAATAAAGAGAAACCTGAGGAAATTGCAGCCAGAGGAAACATCACTTCGGTAAGAGGAAACCTGGGAAGCAGGAACACGGGAAGCAATTTCATCAGGAGAGCAGATGAGCGATCACATGCCAGGGACATGTTCAGCTGCATCTCTTGGCAGGGAGCTCAGCCACCTCCACATTTCAGCACCATTTTGGACAGCATCACCATGCTCAGCTGTTCCATCCTGGCATCTCTGTTGCTGCCAGGCCTCAGAGAAAAGCCATAAAAGTGGTGGTAAAGGACTGACCTCTGAGAAAAGCTTGGAGATGCTGCAACTTGCCAGCTGTAGCACACAGCTTGGCAAAGCCACAGCTTGGAAAGCACTGGGGGAACACAGATGTCAACTACATCTGAGAAGGTGTAAGAAAGCAAAACACAGCTCAGAGCACTGAAATCACTTTGCCTGTCAAGCTAGGAAGATGCAAATCTATCCAAGTTATTTGGGACAAATTGTATGTAGAAATTCCCATGTCTGAGTAATCTAAGCAAATTCTAATGAAAGTGAAAACCTGTGAAATCTGATAGCAAGGTGGCAACAATGCAACATTAACACCCACCTGGAAAAAAAGGCCTTATACAAAGCCTTCTGATTTATCTCAGCTCAGACAGGCAGAGGAACAGCGTGGAAAGGGTATTTCTAAGCAGTTATAGATGGTTAGAGATTCTGTTCAAACAGCTCAAGTAACACAAGAGGCATAGCTAACACCTTCAGTGGAGCCTCCACTACACCAGATAAGCATCTGCCCATTACTCAGCACTTGCTGAGTCTCCTCAGAAACAATCAACAAAGGGGGCAGCCCTGTGTAACTCAGCTGCTGATCTTCTGACATACTGCCACCATCCTTTAGAGAATCAGGCCTTACTTATTTGCAGGCAATAGCATCCTCAACACAGTCACATACCTTGCACATTGATTTTCACAAGCACAGAGCTAGCATGCGCAGCAGAAGGGCTTTAACAAGCAGTAAAAGGAAGAGCATTTGGGATCAAAACCCTTGAGGGCAATTTGCTAGTTCACCGTTTGAGCTGCAACAGGCATTAGATGTTGTTTTACCACTTAGCACTACGCCTTTGGTAAAAACTTTTTTTAAATACCTGGACAGGTTCAGTAACTTCCTCCTGCCAGTGCTGTCAGTTAATTCAGATGTATCACAGATATATTTAATGTGCATATACCTGTGCTTACCCTGCTCTGAATTTCAGCAGCAACACAGCATTACAACACCATGAAGGGAGTGTTTCTTCAGGTGCCCCTCTGGTGGGGCACACTCTGGTGATCTCCAGAGACAAGCACCATGCCACCATCTTCTTCCACAGTTTACTCTGGCTGCAGGTCAGACTGGATTCCCTCTGTCCACAGTAAGTGTTTCACAGCTTGGTAAGAATTTCTTCCTACAGGCTATCAGAAACCTTTAACTGTTTCCTCATGTCTTTTTCCAGATTGTCTGAAAGTCAAGGGACTCAAGCTGACCTGCAGCAGAGGAAGCTGCCCATCTGAAACTGCTGACCCTGCAAGGAGGTCCCTGTCCCAGCAGAGGAGCAGCAAAGGCAGTGAGCATTCCTCTGTGTCTGGACATCAGTGGGATGTGTTTCTCTGCCTGTCCTAAGCAGAAAACAGAGCTGAATGGAAAAGTGCTGAGCAATATCCAGGGAGAAGGAGCTCTGGAAGCCAGTAGCTCCCAGCAAGGCTTTCAGTCTTTCTGTATCCAGCAGAAGAAAGCAAATAATTCTTGCCAGGAACATTCTAAGACTGATCGTGATTTTCAGAAAACAAAAACATCTTCTTTGCATGTGAAGGATTACAACAAGGGCACCAAATACGAATGCCATAATGGCCTTTGCCACTTCAAATTGTAAAGAACAATTGGGTAATGGGACAGAGTTGAGGATTTGTGATTACTGAGACTGTATGGACCTATATGCACAGAGAAGTCTCTGCCAAAGCAACCCACTGTTGTTTGACACTCACATCCTACCTTCACCCTTCATCTCACTGCATTCTGCTCTGACTCCAACACTCCTAGAGGAGAGACCATCCTTCACAGCCTATCCGTCAGCTGTCTCATAAGCACAGCTTCATCTTGGTCAGGTTGTGTTAACTTTGATGAAGCCAGAGTACTGTCAAGCAGAGAAAAGTACTGCTATAGATTCAAATATTACCTAAACCTAAAAGTATCATGAATAAGATTTTTATCTGTCTGAGGAGCTTCTGAACAACTTATTTGTTGGCAGTAGCTGTTAGGGCATGCCAAGAATAACCCTGAATCGGAAGGTTTCCCAACAGTAGTCACTCAGATGGCACAGCAAGCTACTAAACATGTGACCTGTATGAGGATGACTCAGCTTTCTCCTCTCTCAAGGTAAACAAAAGGTGATCTTACCTTTCCTGCCTTACTTTTCCATTTAGCTGTAGTACTAGTACTCATCTTTCTCCTTTCCATCTGCAGGCCAGAAAAAGATTAAAACCTAGGACAGCTGGTGGAACAAGGGAGCTGTGTCATCTCTCCAGTTGTCTACAAGCGAGCGTGAAACGTCCTCACTGAAGGAAAACTAATGCTACCCACGAGAGGAGTTAGTTGTGCTTATCTTCAAAAGGTTTATATTGCTCTATAAAGAGATATAGGCATACTTGTATATATATATCACTAATAATTCTGAAGGGGAATGATCATTATTTAGGCTGGATGGTTCTGTTTCACATTTCCCCACTCTGCACTAACAGCTTTCTAGTCCTGACAATGCCCCCTTTTCCAGGCTGTTTACTACCTGGAGTCTGATTTGGTACCCACAAAGAAACCAACAAATTCCGCATGTTACAGGACCTGCAAAGCTTGCACACGATGTGTAGATCCTAGTGATAGGAATGGAAATTAAATGCATGAGGTACTGGCTTTTCTCACTAATTTCTCTGCAGCAAACAGGCACTGACACCCCAAACACAACATTTCTATTTAAATGTAAAAGAGATGAGAAACGTTTGGACTCAACGAATGTTTAGGTGAAAACATTTAGCCATAAAACAAATGCTTTTCCTGGTATAGTTTGTTCTGGTAGCAGCATTGTTTCATTGATAATAAATGCATCTGGACAAGGCATATCAGAAAACACTGCCTGCCACAGATGAAATCTCAGCTGGCTTGTCATAGCTGGAAATCAGCGGAGAGAATTTACCTTTTTATTTGGTCATTTTGGCAGGAGACCTGAGGCTGGGCATGGCTGGGCTGGACCCAGCTGCAATAGCACCCCAGTTCTGTCAGCACTGCAAGAAATACTCTGGGTTTCATGGGTTATTCAGGCTTTCCTGGATTAGGGAAAAAGGTGCATTTTTTGTGAGTTCTTCTACGTTGTGTGATGAGATCCAGGCACAGGCAGCCTCTAATGGAAAACACCTTTAACTGTGCACTCAGCGCTAAGAGCAAGGAGGGTGTCTCTTTGAAGCAAGAAAACCATTGTTTTTGAAGTGTGTAAAGCAAGGGGTTATTAACCCTTTTTTTATTTGGTTCCTTGAACAAAGTGAGTGACAGCAGCACTGCCTGGTCAAAAAAGAAATAAAAGAGTATGTGCAGGTCAGCTCCATTTGTGACTTCGGAAAGGAGACAGGACAAGCTAGGCATTAGCCTTTTCTGTGTGCAAGCTAGAATGCACTAAATTAAATCTCTTCCCCTTCCACTGTTGATTCCACCCACACAAAGAAATTAACCGTGTCACTCTGCACCCTGCAAATGAAGACATTTGCAGGCTGAGCCTCAGCTTTGTGCTAAAGGAAGATGAGTACGCTCAGTTTAGTGCATAATCCCCTAGTCACACTTTACAGTCCAAGCAGGTGTAAGCAATATGAGCTGCTGCTTAAAAAACTCCAAAGGAATTTAGGTGTTCAGGTAACACTGAAAGGTGAAGGAATTTGGGCCCCTACTTCCTTCTCTTTCCTTATGAAGTTCCAGCAATCACATACTTGTCCACGAGCCCCACTTTGTAAGAAGAGTGTGCCGTGCTTCAGATAGGAGTGCGAAAAGGTTTTGAACAGTGCAGCAAGCTGACACAATTGCCATTTACCTTCCTGAGAAAAGTAGACACTGAGCGTCTCTAAAGGTAAGCACATGTTGATAAATGTTCCTAAAAATGAGTACTGGTTTAGACACTTGGTATAAAATTAGAGAGATGAAGTTAAGGCACTGAGGTGATTAACACAAACTACAGAGCTGGTGAACCTTGAATATCTGGAAATGCTGGGCTGTGGATTTTATAATTAGAATTCCGGTAGGAAAAAGAGACATGACAGATCAAGAAAGCAATGAATTTTGTTACAAACAAACCATACTTGACTCATCAGCATGAGCAGTAGAAACATCTTTAAAATGTGTCCTTTGAAGACAGGGTAATACAACTGAAAACTGCTTGAATAGAGAGAACGGAAAAGCACAAGATACATTATTTTCTGTTTCTAATCTATCATCTTTCTCTTCCTTTCCACTGCTATGGAGTAATAAACTGACTGAAGTTATTTTTGGCTAGTTTAATTTCTCAGGTAGATGACAACAATTGGAATGAGCGTACAAGGACAGTGAAGTTAGTTAAATTTTATTCCAAACTAACAGCACATCTGTCCTCAGACTGTTCTTTAATCCCAAGGCATTTGTACAGCACCACAATATGAAACTAAACTAATTACTATCTCATGTTATAGTCTATCTTCTTGTGAAATGGATTGCCTTCTCTGAACTTTTTAAGAAGACTAAGGTCACACTGGTTCAAAATGCCCAAACATCTGAAAGGTTTAGTAAGAGCATGAAGTTAACTTGTATGGACATAAGGTCTCCAAATGTACCAGGCTTGCCTTGGGCTGTGTCACTTCCCAGATGAAGAAGGGCTTGTACTCACTTCCCCCTGAGGGAAGGTGATTCACTGTACCCGTATCAGGTTGAGACCTAGGACACTGCAGTGTAAGCACCTCCCGAAACTCAGTTGCACACTGCATGGAGATCCAGGCATTACTCATGACATTTCAAATACAATTGAAAGCATACAGATGCAATAATTGTGCAGAAGTTTAACATGACTGCCCCTTACTCAGTGCAGAGGTCGCCCAGAGCAATCTCTTCTGATTCAGCTGAGCACTTAGTAGGGTACCCAATCCCATACATACACTTAAACAAGATAAGAGGGAGATGCCAGCTAGGTGTTAATTAAGCACGTGTTTGTTGGCTTTACCTGCAGCATATGCTTAAAAGCCTTGCTAAACTGAAGAATGCCTATTTCTTGAGTGGATTTTCCTCAAGCCTGAGGGACCACATATGGCCTTTACAAAGAGCAATCCTGAACTGACAGCAGAGATCCTTGGAAATTTTGTGTAACGACCAGCAGCTTGGAGAGCCCCATGGTCCAAACTCATGCTCAACAGCTTCAACCTGGCTTTTTAAAATCAGCTGCACCCAGACATACTCAGCATAGCACAGCTGAGCACTAGATGGAGAGTAAGAGGCAGAAGGAGATCACAGAATCATAGAATTGTTTTAGCTTTGAGACCTTTAAGGTCATCGAGTCCAGTCTTTGTCCCAGCCCTATCAACCACTAGACCATTTCCGTAAGTGCAACATCCACCCGTCTCTTAAACACCTCCAGGGATGTTGACTCCACCGCACTCACTGGGCAGCCCTTTCCAATGCCTGACAACCCTTCCAGGAATGAAATTCCTCCTCATATCCAGCCTGAAGCTCCTCTGGTGCAACTTGAGGCCATTTCCTCTTGTTCTATTGCTTGTTAGTAGGGAGAACAGACCAACCCCCGCCTTGCTACAACTTCCTTTCAGGGAGTTGTAGACAGCAATAAGGTCTCTACTGAGACTTATTTTCTCCAGGCTGAACGGCCCCAGATCCCTCAGCTGTCCCTCATATGAAATGTGCTGCTCTGGAGCCTCTCCAGCACCAAAATGCCCTTCTTGCAGAGATGGGCCCAAAACGAGGCGCAGTATTTGAGGTGCTGCCTCACCAAAGCCAAGTACAGGGGAATGGTTACCTCCGTGCTCCTGCTAACAACCCTGTTCCTGATACAGGCCAGGATGCTATTGGTCTTCTCGGCCACCTGGGCACACTGCTAGCTCATGTTCAGCCACTGTCAGTCAACACTCCTAGGTCCCTTTCTGCCTGGCAGCTTTCCAGCCACTCTTCCCCAGGCCTGTAGCACTGCTGGGAGTTGTAGTGGCCCAAGTCCAAGACCTGGCACTTGGCCTTATTGAAACTCATGAAACTGGTCTTGGATCAGCCATCCAGCCTATCTAGATCTCTCTGTAGAGCTTCCCTACCCTCAAGCAGATCGACTCTTCCACCCAGCTTGGTGTCGTCTGCACACTCAGTAAGAGTGCACTCTATCCCCTCATCTAGATTATTAATAAAGATGTTAAACAGGAGTGGCCCCAGTATTGAGCCCTGGGGGACACCACAGGCTGCCAACTGGATTTAACTCCTTTGACCACAACTTGTTGGACTCAACCATCTAACCAGTTTTTCACCCAAGAAAGTGTGTGCCCATCCAAGCCGAGAACAGCCAATTTCCCTAAGACAACACTGTGGGAAACAGTTTCAAATACTTTACTAAAGTCAAGGTAGACAACATCCACAATCTCTCTTTCATCCAACAAATCGGGTCACCCTGTCATAGAAGGAGATCAGGTTTGTTAAACAGGACCTGCCCTTCATAAACCCACCCTGACTGGGCCTGATCACTTAGTTGTCTTGCATGTGCTGTATAATAGAACTTAGGATGATCTGCTCCATCAGCTTCCCAGGCACCAAAATCAAATTGACAGACCTGTAATATCCCGGATCATCCTTCAGTCCCTTCTTATAAGTGGGTGTTACATTTGCTGACTTCCAATCAGATGAGACCTCCCCAGTCAGCCAGGACTGCTAATAAATGACAAACAGTGGCTTGGTGAGCACCCCTGCCAGATTCCTCACAACATTAGGATGTACCCCATCCAGCCCCAGAGATTTGTGCACATCGGTGTGGAGCAGCAGGTCACTGACTATCTCCTCCTGAGTTGTAGGGGGACAATTTGCTCCTCCCCCTTGTCTCTTGTCTTGAGGGGCTGACTTTCCTCTGCGGAAATGCTGGTATTACTGGTATTACTGAGGTAAAAAGCACCTCGGCCTTATCATGGTCTTTTAATACCAACTTTCCTTCTCGATCTAACAGGGAAGGGAGGCTGTCCCTGTTCTTTCTTTCATTCTTCATGTATTTTTAGAAACTTTTTTGTTGCCCTTTACCTCTAAAGCCAGTTTGACTTCTAGCTGGTGAAGAGGACAGCCACGTAACTTTAGACATGTAAATTCAAGCACCTGAATTAGGCGTTTGACTTAGAAGTGTGCTGCTATGTGCTCATGAGACAGTCCCCTCCATAGTGTGGTCCAGAACAATCTCTGAATCCTATTAATGCTCTAAAAGTGACTATTTCCGTTAGTTTTAAGTGAAATCTAGAAAAATATTCAGAGTAAGATGAACATCCTTCCCTAAAGAATTCAAAATTTTGACTGTAGTGTTTTCACAAGAGATCCAAGATCCAGCATTTAGTCTGCTGGAGACAATGCCTACCTGTTGTCTTATAAAGCCGGTATTAAATAACTGCTTAAACATTTCAAAGCTCACTAAAGAGTTGTGGCCATTCTTTTACAGAATAACAGTAGGGTTCTTTTTCCACTGGTGCAACTGCAGAAATACAGAATTCTTTGAGATATCACAGAATCACAGAATCTTGAGGGTTGGAAGGGACCTTGAAAGATCATCGGTCCAACATCTCTGCCAGAGCAGGACCATCTAGAGTAGGTTACACAGAACTTGTCCAGGTGGGTTTTAAATGCTTCCAGAGAAGGAGACTCCACCATCCATCTGGGCAGCCTCTTCCAGTGCTGCCTCATCCTTAGAGTGAAGAGATTTTTCCTTGTCTTTCTTTGGAACCTCTTATGTTCCAGATTGTACCTGTTGCCCCTTGTCCTATCATTGGACATCACTGGGAACAGCCTGGCTCCATCCTGCTGACACCCACCCTTTATGTATTTGTAAACATTTATGAGATCACCCCTCAGTCTTCTCTGAGTTACAGAGCCCCAGCTCTCTCAGCCTTTCATCATATAAACAAATCTCCTATCCTTCTCTGCTTTCCTCCAAAGCAACCTGCCTTATTGGTACTACTGTGGTGCAAAATCTCAGCTGAAGTTTAAACTCTATTCTAGCAAAATTAGTGCTGCAGCTTCTCTCTTCTTGCTGTTCCTGATAGCAGTTTCCAAGTTCTGCCATCAAAGACAGCTCATGTGGAATCACATAAGTATATACACACAGACATTTTTCTCATGTAAAGGCACTGTGCTGGCTTCAGAGAGCCTCATGGCTCTCTCACTAGCTAAGTACAGTTTTTAATATCTACAGGTATTTTCCCAAATGTTTCATTCAAATATGGAGCACCACTCTAAAGCGGGGTGACTGATATACAAAGAAAAAGAAAGGAAACTAATCACATCAAATCGCTGAGGCTGGAAAAGCCCCTTAAGTTCACTCATCAGGTTCAAAGGTTACCCCAGCATTGCCGCAGCCACCACTAAACCATATCCCTTAGCTACAGTTGCACAGCTTTTTAGTCCCCCCAAGGATGGGGACTCCACCACAGCCCTGGGCAGCCCGTGCCAGGGCTGGACAGTTTTGCAGGGGAAGAAATTGTTCCCAATCTCCAATCTAAACCCCCTCTGGCACAACTTGAGGCAGTTTCCTCTTGTCCTATCACTGTTACTTGGGAGCAGAGACCAACCTGGCTACAACCTCCTATCAAGGAGTTGCCGAGAGATAAGGTCTCCCCTCAGCCTTCTTTTATTCCAGCTGCCAGTTTATTTCTAAATCCTCAGGTTTTTTTAAGTCCCTGACAAATTGTGAGTGAGCAGGAACAGCTCTGGGATTCTTGGCATTTGTGATGCCCTGCACCACACCACCGCTATTCAGATTCACCTGAGCTGCCATACGGGTTCCTTCCCTGCCTAACCCACCCTTACAGGCCCACTCCACGTGAGCACCTCATGCATCAGCACATGCAGAGCTGCATGTTCTTGGTTTTAAGTGCATTTCCTTATCAGAGTGTATAGCACCACATTATGTCCCGTGTCGTTGATTTGAAATGTTGACTGATAAGGTGGGCATAGTCAAACAAAATGTGACGTGTAACAGCAACAAATTCATTTGTTTTAGGGAAAGAATGTAACATCAGAAAGAAGGAGAGATACGCTCAGCTACATTTGATTGAGGATAGTCAAACAGCTGAAATGATAGAACCATTAAGATATATTTTCCTGATAACTACTCATATTCACATATTATCTTTTATTTTCCTCCAGTATCTTAGAGGAACTTGGAACATATTTGAGCTATTTTTTTTCCACTGGGCATTTACTGCATTGCTGGAAGCAAAATTTCTCATTCTTTCTGCTTACATTATCCTCATAAATTGCAATGAGAAGCAATATTTTTAATGAGTACTCGTGTCATTAAATAGAAAAATGTTTACAGAAATGATCCCTATTAGTGCCTAGCCAGGACTGGAGTTTGAGCCTTTGCAGTCTGCAGTCAGAAACACGAGCTAGCTCAGTAACTGACTCAGAGCAAAAGACATTTCTAGAGTTGTCCCTTTCTAAGATGCAGCTGTCAATGGTAGGCTTCCTAGCTCTGGAAATGGAGTTCCTCAAAGGGAAAATTTGATCAAGCAGAAATGTTTTAGGCTGCGCAGATGTATTTCATCTGCATAAACACAAAAGCAGTGGCATGTAACAATGACCAGGCTTTTCCTGTAACATTTAAACTACAATTCAGAGCCAACCTAATTCAGAAGCTATCTTTCCTTATGTTTGCTAAGTTTGGAAAATGGCAGCATCACAGGTTTGCTGTTGCAGCAGGAGAGATGGCACTGCTCCTCCCATTGCTGAGACACACAGAGCTCAGCATGGCCACCACCTTCAGAGCACCATCTGCACCTGATATATGTTAGAACTCTTCAGCATCCTTCAGATGTTTCTCCTTCCCATGAAGGCACTCTTTTCACAGACTACATCCACTCCTGATTTTTGATCCCAAGATAACTCTAGTATTGTGTTTTGAAGTCTCCTTTTCTCTCTTAAAATAATTGTCTTCTTACAGGAAATGCTTATGATCATTTTCACATTGAAGACTTTGGAAGAGGTAAGACAGAAGATGCTTATTTTGAAGACTAAATTCAAAGTTCAAATGCATCCTAACATGTGAAAAGAAAGCCAGCTTGAGAGAAAATCAACTCCTAAGTGTGGAAACCAATTAATATTGCTAGAATATAGGCTTAGATTTTTTAGGGTACTTCAGAATTCTATTCTCTATGCACATCTTTTAAAAATATTTCTGCTATGCAAATGTAGCTTATTGAAAGCACAGAATATGTTTTAATGATCCTTACAGTATTTGACAAAACAGGTTTTGTTAATTGAATGGTAGTCAGTTGAGACTCGAGAAGCAGACTAAATCTGTAAGTGTGATCTGTACATCTTCAAGAAATTACAGCTCTGGAAAGCAGAATCCTTCACCTCTGTTCAGCGTTTGCTTAAACACAATGTCCTTTCATCCCAACAGTGGGAGAAGGGGGTTCCTCTGAGATAGCTACATCTTTCTGATCACATCTGGCCAGCAATGTCATTTGGAGCAGCCCAGGGAACACTCCAAATTTACTATGCAGTCCCCACAGAGCCTGTTCCCCAGCACAGAAAACCAAACAGCTACCCCTAAGCAGTCTTCTCCACAACTATTCCCAGTATCCAAGGGCTTGTTTCTCTACTGGCTTGAAATGTGGAGAGTGGGATGGGCAGAGTAAAGGGAAAACACTTCAGCTGTTGCTGCTTCTTTGAAGCAAGGAAGTGAAGACCTCCATCTTTAGTTTGACCCCCTGACTCATTCTGCTCTATTATTTCATTACAGTGCTTCTGACACACACAGCAGTACTTGAAACAGGCAGAATCTTGTAATTCAGAGCTACCGGGTTTGATTTACCAACAGTACTGCTGTCGCTGACGTCTGCGGCAAATCTTCTTTTGGCTGCAGTTATGAAAAGTATTCACTCCAGTGTTCCTGGTGAAAAAATCCTCTGCAAGTCATCATTTTCGATAAATTACACATTTATCCTCCCAATAACCCTTGGTTATTTCCTCAAGCCGTTATTTTTAATTTTAAACTGTATTTCCCGGTCCTTGTAAGTCAATAGCTTGACTTTATCTCACTGTTCTCTTCACAAACGTTAAGACCACACACTGAGCTCTGCTAACACACTGTATTATGCTACTAGTAGACAAATTTTAACATCACATCACATACATGTTGCAGTTGCTGTTGGAACATGCCTTTTAAAAAATACCTTTATTGGATGAAATTGTCTCTTTCCCAAGAAAAATCTGGTTCTTCAATATAATTTATTATGCCTTTTAAAATTCTGTCTGTTCAATAAAATCTTTGCTTTATATTATAAATACCTGTAAAGAAAATATAATTTAAAATTCTGAGAGAAAATTTTTTTTTCCCCGTTACATTTTTCACAAAATCCACACAGGCACCAAGGAGAGACTAACAATAAAAATAATTTGCTCCTGTACAATCTGCTCTGGGTTGGAAATGTTCAAAGAGAGGTTTGAAATTTCTCCTCTGAGGAGACTTTGGCTACAACATGGGAACTGATCTTAAAACAAAGGAAGGTCCTATGTTTTCCACCCGTTTAATCTCAAAAGTTCTTCAAAGGGCTGAGTGTTGCTAGTACTTTCCTCACTGTAACATACCTGAATGAGGACTGGCCAAAACCGCTGTTAACGAGCCTCTGAGCTTCATTGAGCAAGACTAAGAGTGGTCCTACCTCACCAGATGGGAATATTTATTGTGGAGATTAGCTCCCATTTCTGGAAATTAAACATTAGTGGAAATAAGTTAGTGCTCTCACTCTCCAATAGCAGCAATTAGAAATTTTTGTGGTTTTCTTGTTTAGTGGTTAACACATTGCCAGAAAGTTTGTGTGCTGAAGAAGTGCAGGAAAGAACTTTCTGATTTCATCACTTATGGAGATTCTGTTAATGACTTCTCACTCTAAGCAAACTTCTTAGTAGAGAGGGAGCAATTCTGTATAAGAGACATTAAATGGAGGAGTTGTTATACTTGGAGTATGGCCTAGAAAACCAGAAGAATTCCTCACATCAGCTAAGCTTAATCTATCTAAGGTTGGCAAAAAAGCAGACTAAGCCTATGATAGGCACAAAACCATCACAAAGAATGAACAAAGCAGAGATTTTTAAATCTTACGTCTGGTAAAACAAGTTGTCTTTAGAGCAGTCTCTTTTCCCATAGAAGAAGACTTAAGTAAAAATCACTTGTTTGGATTATCTCTACACGACAATGAGATGAATATCCCCTGGGAATCTTCATTTCCTTGTTCTAGATCCCCTCCAATTTCTGAGTATCCAACGCTGATTTTTTTTTTTAATTACAAAAAGCAAAAGAGTATGTAAATTTCGACTCTGACTTTAAAGAGGTATGTGTGGAAAACTGTTTGTGTAGCACTTGGCTAGTGTTGGGGAGCACCTTGCCCTTGCTGCTTTCTGACTGCCACCTGTTTCCTCCTTTTCCACTTTCCCCTTCCTTCTAGTCCTCTCTCTTCTTCACATTCCGTGCACTCTTTTCCTCCATCTCTAAGTTCCTTCTTAGAGTATTTTCTTTTAATGTCACAACTATCTCCACTCGCTTTGCCTTAATTTCCTAGATATTTGGGAACTGTTGCAATCTACCACAGACATTCCAAGATAGTCTTTAAGAGGACTTCACTGCTACAGTTATCCTTTTTGTTCCACTTTGGTCACATTTCAAGGAAAGGACAAAGGGATCTCAGCTTTGTTGTCCTAACTACTGCAGACACAGGCATCTCAGAAGGCATTTACGTTACTTAACTTTAGAAATCTGAGGTTCCGTAGGTAGAAGGTTGATCCCCAAAGCTCACATAGTTGATACAAATAGATCAGTACTCCAGCAGGTAATTAAGGACCAGTGTAAAGACTAGCCAAGTGCTCTGGAGTGCTCATCTATTGGAGCCCCTGTCTTCTTTAACTACATACAGGTTAGAAAGACTAGGCTCACAATTCAGGCACTTTACTCAGGTAGTTAAAGTTAGGTGGTGAGAATGCCATCCCATGATCTGGGATGCCTCATTTGGGGCTCTTTTATGTTAGTGTATGTTTGTCTGTAGTCTAAATCATGAATAACTTCATTAGTGTTCACTGATGCTTCAATCCATCTCCAGCATCCCAGCTGCTCCTTTAGGGTAAGGGGCACTGTTGTTTGGAGAGGGAACAAAAAAACCTGTGACAGAATAGTAATTGCCTGTATGTTTTCATCTGGAATAAATGCTAATTTTTTTTTTAATATATATATATACATACATATATATATACACATACATATATATATATATATATATATATACATTACAAATCCAAGGTCAAGAGTACCTCCCCATAGCTTTGGCAGTTGGGTTCAAAACTGCTTGGTAATTCAGGTTTTGAATCCTACTGCATGCTAAATGAATAGGGTGGAAGAATAAGTAACATGAAAATTGTTTAAAACAGAGCATTAGGGTTTTCAGGGGAATACTATTGCATTTCATGCCTGAGGGGGCAAATCTACTCTGATGGTAATGAAGAAAGGCTCTGAAAAAAAAGCTATGACTAAAAAGCATCAGTTTACTGCCTTATCCTCCCACACCCGTTTTTTCCCTTCCTTGATATTTGTGTTAAATATGAGGCAATCAAAGCAGCAATCACATAACTAGAGCATACAACAGACTTCTGAAAAAAAAAAAGAAAAACTACAGGTGAGGCAGGGAGAATGAATATTTCCAACTCAGTGCCATGCCCTATAGTTTAGTTTCCCTCCTTTATAATATCAACCAAGGCTTGCAGCAGTCTATCATCTCTATGCTTGTATGGTTTGGCATTGTAAAAAAGATCAACGTAGTCACTGTACAGACTTTCTTCTGAGTCTCTCAGCCGGGAGGGCTTGTTTAATTTTTCAAGAGCTTGGTAGAAGTGTTCATATGGAATATTTAAGTTCTCACTTGCAGTCTTCTTTGGCAGCCGCTTCTGAGCCATCTGTCTGCTAAAAGCACTTTGCAGTAAACGTAGCATAGCCTCTGACGGGATTTTATCTTCTGCTTTGTCACTGCTACTACTATTATCTTCCACAACTTTGGGCTTTTCGCTCAGGTTCTCCTGTGTGGTATGGTCCTAGAGTACAGATTAGCATAAAAAAGGTTAGTTGTCAATGAAAAACTGACTGGATTAAAATTTGCTCTGATTAGTGATTTCCATCTAGGTGTGCATAGATGCTGTTTTTTTTATTCAGGAGACATTTAGCTTCTAAAAAAAGAACTAGACCATTATACACCAAAACAGTCTATCGAAAGGACTATATTGTATAGTGTATCAAATCCCTCCACAATGCAGGAAGTTATAAACACAGATTCCCTTTTGGAAGGGCACAATATGTCATTTTATAGCACAATTTGTCCTAGTCTTAAGTTACAATTCTGGCTGTACTATGGGAGACAGCTCCACAGCAGTCCAACTGATGGAAGTATATGGAGTGGTGATGGCAGCACTGATTGTGCCATGAACCCTCATGAAAAGGACTGAATCACTGCTTTCAGATAACCCTCTCTGTTATCACCCTCTCAGCTCTCACCTGAGAAATGACAGTGAAGTATAGCTAACGGGTGGCCAAGACATGTGTCCTGGGAACCTAATGCCAGATACAGATGTACAGAGAAGTCAGCGAGAGGTGTGATCTCATTTCAGCAATGTCTATTATGCTCCTCATACTGATATGGTAGTATGTGGCTGCACAGCTTCCTCATTTACACTGGCATTGACTTTCTAACTGAACACTCATTTTACCTTCATCTGGTTCTTAACACATGCACCAATCTTCTCCTACAGCACCTCCTAAATCTGCTTTTACTTTCTTCCAATTTATTTTCTTGCATGTCGCTGCCACACCTGCAGACACTTATCTGATGTACTGAAGAAGCAAAATCATGTCTCCCTCAAGCTTGTCCTTCGTAACCTAGCTGAGGAAGATTAATCTCTCTATGGACATCCTAATTACTTAATGGTGAGATAAATTGATGTGATGTGTTTAATAAAGTATTCTGAAGAAGATGGCATATGCAAGCATTATGAAAATGTTAAATACTGCTATCCTGGGCATCCAGGAACCCACTGTCACTCTCAGAAGCTTGAACTATGCTTAGAGCACTCTGCCTGGAAGGTAAAGAAGGAGTGACAAAGGAGCTATCAGCAATAGATCCATTTAACCAAACCTTCTGAATCTGTGAGTCCCTGACTTCATGTCTTTTTTTACTAACTTCTTTCCAAACTCTGTGGAAGCACTCCAGCTGGCAAGGCTCTTTTTGCTGGGACACTTGTTCTCACCAGAGCTACATCCACTTAGTGTGTCTGTCAGAGGTGTCTTCTGCTCGCCTGGTACCAGTCAACTGCACTAGCTATGGAGTTCATGGCTTTAGTAGCACTATCCTCTTACCATCCTAAAACCCTCAGATGCCGGCATATGGAAACAGAGGCTAATAAAAATGCTAGTTGTTGACAAAGATAAAATTACAATACACAACAGGAACTAGAAGAAATGAATACAGAAATTACACGTTTCTTCTCACTAGGAAGACATTAATGTAACACTACCTCTACAAAGTCCGTCATCTTCTCCACTCCTCTTCTGTCATTTTGCACAGCATTGTAGGATGTGTACACTCGTGGCTGCTTCATATGTTCAGGCTGGGTTGCAGTGCCATGCAAAATCAATTTCCAATTTACAATCCTTCCTTCATTTTGTATTCTTCTGGACTAAAGGACAAGTGTGGCATTAGCAAAGGTTTTCAGGACACCAGAAGAGGAAACCGGACACTTGATTGTAAAGTAGACCAAAGTGACTAAAATAAATTGTAAGGCTTTCCATGCCTAAATTTACACAATGATTTATAAGCACCAAAAGACTGATATATTAGTAGCAGGACATAGCAGAACATGGAATTTAATGCTACAGTTCAACTGCTCCTAATATTCATATTTTAATGCAACATAATTATTAATTACTCATGTAAGCATCAATGGTTTTTTGCTGTAACACAGATTGCTTAAATCTAACAAAGTAGATTTTGTGTTATTAGCATATGTTCACTAATCCATTCCTTGGCAATTATCACAAAAATTATCACTGGAATGATGATTTGGAATAATACTCTGTAGTGGTGTACACCAGCAATCTGAAGCACAGCTTTGTGACAGTGAGCAACAAATATTTTGTCCATTAGTTTTCATGGCAGTATTTAAGCAGGAAAAGGTGAAAAGTGCAGACGATGACGAAACTTTATTTGATCAAAGATTCTTTCAGAAATTTTGCTCAGTCATATAGTAAATGAAGACAGCTGCTGAAGCTTATCTTTTCTAATAGAAGTCTATACCAAGGTTTACATACACAACTTGCATGACAACTAAGTTATGAGCAACTCTGCATGGAAGTCTGTGTTTTCACTTAGGTCCATTAATGTGAAAAGCTCATTTAAGGAATCACAACACCGTATAAGCCGAGGAAACAGTGTGCTACCTCTTCAGGACAAAATGTTTGGTTCATTTTAAGTTTCAGGTAGCTCTCACTTAAAAATGGAACAAACAAAATGTTCTTCTTAACTATGTTCCAAAAAAATGCATTATATTATTTACAAAGAGTAGGATATCTGTAACCATGGGTTTATCTATAAGCCTGCAGCATTAACACTACACTGTTGATAACAATATTTACTTCTTCTGCCTTGTCCATCTGCTTAGTGCTTGGCATTATCCTTCTGTTTACAATCTGAGACCAATAGGGGGTGGAGGCTCAGTGTCTGATAGGAAGCATTGAGTTTCTGACATGATCTGATCCCTAATGACAAGCTTATTAACAGACAACTTCAATGAAATCCTCCAGAGATGAGTGCACTTGATCACTTGACTTTTTAGTTGCCTATCAAGCAGCTTTATTCTAGTGTCTCACTGTTGTAATTCACATCCCCAGGTGGTTTTTGTAAACTTATTTATTTTGTATCTGTATATTTCTTGGCTTTAAACCTTAAACATTGTTCAGCAGCAAGACAGAAGTCAGGGGAAAGGTATACATCAGATAGCTCCATGAGGTCACCAGAAATTCATTAATTCCAAAGGTTTAGGGTTAATGAAAGTTATGCACATGCACCAATAGATGACTAGATCTATCCTATGTTGTTTTCTGTAGAAAAATCTTATTTGCAGTTTATCATATGTTAATTTGATTACAGATTTCACTCCATGAATCATGGAAAATTATACTCAGCTACCTCTTTTAATAACATAGAATGTGTGGAAAACACAGGCATGACATTTTTTTTCACAGGGACATGTAGTGAAATGAGGTTGGTGCTTTGCATTCATGTAAAGAGCAAGAAAATCTGATCCTATCTTTTTTCTTCAATATTTAATCCAGATGAGTATTTACTTTAAATAAACTCTTGTTGCATCTTGCTTAATGAGAAGACTCATTATTCAACACACTCAGTAGCAGCTAGTTATCATTTTATCTGTGTTAGATTCCAAACACAGCCCACAGCTAGTTAACATACAGACGTACTTACCACATCAGTAATTCTTAAAACCCAGGTGCCTGTTGGGTTCTCTCCCCATGTGTGAACAGACATGAAATCCCAGTTCTTAAAGCCGTTGGGAGATTTATCTCTCTCTCTCTCAGCCAATAAGACAGTGCTGGTCCCTATGTTAGAGCAAAATCCATAGTAGTCACTGTTCACATGCTCCTGCTTTTACTTTTCGCATTGCTGAGCTTACACACTATCTAGTGAGTAGGTAGCCTGGAAAATACACTATTACACAACAGCTTGTGGGATGGGAAAGATGCTATTTCTAATCAGTGGTTCCTGTGATTATTTTCACACCAGTATTTAACAGCGTAATAGATTATAACATTAGGTCACGCTAAAAAGGGTCCATCTTGCTTGGTGTTCAATCTCTAAAACAAAAAGAAGTGCATGCACATAAAGAATCATAAGAAACAGAGGCCAGACACAACCAATCTGTTCCACTGAAGAAAAACAGTTCAGGAAACCTCTGAGATGGAAGTTTCAAAGGCAAACAAGCTCATGCACTACTGTGAAAGCAAAGCCTCATCCTGAATTCTGCACCACATTTGGGGTTTTTTGGTGAGTGGATGTGAAGTGTTACAGCCTGAAAGTTCAACAGATTGAAAAGCATTTGCATCATTACTATTATTACCAAAATGCTGCAGTTCACAAAGTATCTCTGCAGCAAAGGAGATTCTACTACAGTAGGAAAGCAGTGCTTGTTTGCATATAAAAAGGGAGCAAAGAAGCTATATTTACATAATAAGGAGCAGAGAAGCCTCAGGGATCCTGATCACAACCTATAAAACCTATATATTTAAAGGTAATGCTATAAAGATAGAAAAGGACTGACGTCCATTTGGTAGTACTGTTTTGCAGGAAAGTGGAAAATCAACAAGGACTAAGGGGAAAACTATAATTAAACTATCATGAGGGCAACATGATAGTATATGGAGGCAGCAGTACTTGGCTATGTCCATCTCAGCTAAACTCATAGAAATACATACAAAGATGAATATATTGCTGTTGGTAGTTTTCATGGTTTAGCAAGGAGTTGCTTTTGCTTAGTAACAGGGGGAGCAGTGAAGACCCAGTAAAAGTTTTTTAGACTCTCCCCCGACTCCTGGGTTCAGACTCACCCCCCGGCCCGGCTGGGCCAATCTGGCACCTCTGCGATCACTATTTAGGGACAGGAATTTGAGGTGCCAGGCAGGAGGTGTAAGAGTGGTACAAGATGGAGGCGACCATGCGGACCCCACAGTCGGAGAAGGAGGA
>WBNH01012217.1:0-27105 GCA_013401255.1 Urocolius indicus
AAAGCCAGAGAGGGACTTTTTGCCAAAGCATATAAAGACAGGACAAAGAGTAATGACTTTGAAATGAAAGAGGGCAGATTTAGTTTAGAGGTAATGAAGAAATTCTTTACTGTGAGGATGGTGAAGCACTGGAACAGGTTGCCTAGAGAGGCTGTGGATGTTCCATCTGTGGAAGCGCTCAAGGCCAGGTTAGATGGCGTTTTGAGAAACCTGTTCTAGTGGAAGGTGTCCTTGTCTGCAGCAGAGAATGGAATTAGTTATCTTTAAGATTTCTTCCAACCAAAATCGTTCTATGACTCTATGATTCACAGTGCTTCCAAAATATCAATAAAGGGTTTTTAAAGAGATTACAGCTTCTGCAACAAAAATTCCTCTTGGGAAAACACATAGAAAACAAGCACTGTTACCTGATATTAGTGATGTTGCTAGATGTGTTAAACTTTCAAAATTGAGGAATATCTGTGAGAGAGTTTTGCAAGACCAAATGTGATCAGTTGCTGTACAATTACAGAGTACATGAAGACCTGGCTGTTGAAAAGGCTATTGATTTATCACTGTTTTTTAAAATAATTTTTAATTATTTCATAGACCTCCAAGAAGAACAGCAGGACCTCAAAACATTCAAGTGAAAAAGGAAAAGCACTTTGACAAGACCAAGAATATTGGATATTGGATGTTGGATATCACAAGGGAAATTTGACAGGGAAAGTACCACAGACATGCAGTACGTAGGGTCTAAAGTCAGCACAAGCCAGAGAAGCATAGTGGCATTTAGCCTTTGAAACAACCAGTTTCCCCATAAGAAGTATTTTTGTTATTTCTTACTGGAATTTACTCCCCACCCTGCTAGCCCAGCAGATCCCATTATTACTCGAGCATTAGGGCATATTGCCAGGTCAACTTTCCCAGGCTTTTCTAAGAGAGGTTAGTTCCGTCTGTCTTCGAGTCTTAACAAGCAGAAGATATAGTGTATCTGCTTAAAATAATTAACCACAGGGTGTTTTATTATTATTCTTTTAAAGCTTAAAGCTATCAAAACAAAGTCAAGAATGGATTTTTTTTTTTAGTTAGTTAAGAAATCTTTACTTAAACAGACACTGAAGAATGTTGTTCTCCACAGAGGTTACATAGGAGATCGGACTACACAGCAGCAGTTCATTTTGACTTTGGCTGTTTCAAACCAAAAAGAGATGAATTGAAAACATATCTTAAACTGATTGAGGACAGAGTAGAGAGTTACCTGCCCAACTGTTTGGTTACAAACACATAATTTACCACAGAAACAGGTACTTTGGTGCTTTCATCTTGGACTAGATGATCTCTAAAGGTCCCTTCCAACCCCTACCATTCTACGATTCATCATACTCCATTCCCAGTTAGACTGTACTCATCTGATTGTTGACTAAGTAAACTACTGTAAACTGCCACATGTGTTGTCCACAACAGGGTCTTTTAACCCTATAGGCCAATTCTATCCATACTTAACACTGTCAGATGAAGTACACTGTTTATAAGGCTCTTGAGGAAAGAGCTATATTAAAAAAGAAAAGGAAAAAGAAAAAGAAAAAGAAAATCAAAAAGAAAAAGAAAATCAAAAAGAAAAAGAAAATCAAAAAGAAAAAAAGAAAAAGAAAAAAAGAAAAAGAACTCAAAATAAACAAAAAATCCCAATCTTGCCAGCATGTTGTATAAGGATTGGATGAATAACTACTACATTGTTTTGTGCACCACAGCTGGAGAATATATTCCAGCAAACCTATTGTAGGAAAAGAACCAATATTGCCGTCAGTCTTTAAATTAAAATCCCACTCTAACAGGACAGTTATCTTCAAGGATAGTCTTCAGAATAGCAGGATCCTTTACTTATTTGGCAGTTTGCAGCCCACTTTGTAATTAACTATTAATTGCTAACTAAATAATGACCTAAAGGGAAAATGGCCCTGATGGAGTCAAGGATTCTTGGGATCTCCCATCTGTACTGTGTTAGTGATATTATGATTCAATGAGTTTATCCTCATTGGATTCAGGAAATGAACTGAAAGTACTAAATAGTTTTTCAAGATGCACTGCTATCGGCTCAAACTGCTGTGAAACTTGCCACACTGATTTAATCACCTTACTGCCCTGTGATCTGTGGAAGACATTGCATCATCCTTCACTGCCCTTTGAAGGCATGCAATGTAGCAAGACCTTTCAGGAGCTCTTCCAAACATATTACAGTGACTCAGATCTGCACTCTTAACAGAGCTGACCATTAGGTAACTACTCAGGTTTCAGCTTACACCAAACAAATAGTAGTATCTGCCTTTAGAATCACTTTTTTGTTCTTTTTTTCCCCCCACAGAATAGGTTTCAGAAGGTGGAAGTTTTTCAGTATTCATTGTTTTCTGGTGCTTTTGCTGTCTTTTGGTAGCATCATAGTATAGAAGTAGATAAACTAATGATAAGGAACTTAAACAAAATGATTTTTCATGGTTTGTGCTAAGATTATTAGCTGTATTTAGCATTTATTTTAACCTATCGTCCAAAAGGTGATGGTAAAGAACCAAATTTAAAGTTTTAAATGTTAAGAACATCTGAATGCAATTACCATGACAAGTATGCCTTTCAGTGAAATGCCAGCACTACATTGTGTCAAATGGAAATGTAGTTAGTTTGTCTAGGACAAGCCCTTATAGGTCACATGAACCATTTCTTTTCCCACCTAGCCTACTGGAAGCAGCCATGACTTTCCCTGTCATTTTCTAACAATGCAAACAAGCAGCAGGAATTACATTCTGGTGGTCAACTATACTCACTCTGTCCCATGCTGAAATTCTTTCCCTTAGCTATTTCATATTGCTGAACAACAAGCCACAAGAATTCAGGAATACAGGAATTCTTATAGTTTGTTCATGTTAAAGTCTTTTGCTCCAGTGACTTGAGGTCTGCTGTTTTACACTACAAATCATTCCCAGTTCTCAAGCCTGCTGATTCACCATTTCATACTGAACCACATTCAGCAGTTCCAGTTTTCATCTTTATGTACTGCTTGTTTTCCTTTGAGTCAATGTCTCAAACATTCTGTACAAAGAAACCTAAGACTACTGCACATGAACATGAGCAGGATGCTTATTTAGCTTACCTGTCTGCATTCAGTTCCTTTCTCCCAAGAAAACAAATTGATTTGAATACATTAAAAACTCTACATGTCAATTCTGTTACCAAATATGTCCCATAATTTCCTGATCCTTTTCTTTTTAAACCTTGTCTCATCAACTTTGTCACTCTCTTTTAATATGTCCAGAATAAAAGTAGCCATTAGTAGAGCAATGTAGTGTTCTGCATTGATACTCTTCAGTTCTCTTAACATCAAACTGTGTCAAGAAATAGTGTGTAATGTAATTTTATTTTGTGAACAATTTGCAGCACAATGAGTCATCCCTTTTTACTATCTACCTCTACATGAGAAGCCAGAAGTTTCTAGCACTGTAGTTTTATCTTCCCAAATTCTCAACATACATACCTGCACAAGGAGATGAAAAACACAGGAAAGATTACAGAATTATCATTTTGGCAGGACTTGTGAAGTTCTCCAGTTCAATTTTTCTGGTCTAAATACAGGACTATTACCAGTAACAGATGAGGTGAGCCATACTCCAAAAATATCAAACAATGGACATCCAGATCCTCTTTGGATTAGTGACATGTTCCAGAATTGCACTGTCTTCCCACTGGAAAATTTTTTCTTAATATCCAAGCAGAACCTACCAATCTGTAATTTTCTGTCCCTGCCCCTTGCCATCTCATCTGTCACTACCGTGTTTAGTTTTGTCATCTACCAGAGAGACTAGCTCTCAGATCACCCCTTAGTATCCTCCACACCACTTTAAACAAATTCAACTCTCTTAAATTCTTCACAGGATCATGCTCTAGACCTCTGTCCATCTCTGTCAACTACTCTCTGATTTCTGCCCTCCCCACCACAATTATTCCTTTGGAAGTGGAGACCTCAAGCAGTCGCTATTCTATCTCAGCCTTCCCAGTACCTGCAGCAAAAGGAGAGCCAGGGAACATGAGTTTTCACTCTCATAGTCCTGCAATGATACAGAGTTGTACTCACATTATAGTGGATGGAAAGCTTTGGACTGTCTCCTCAGCCTCAGATCTATATCAATAGAGCTTATTTCCATAGTCATTGATTTGAGCCAAAATACATAATTAGAGGCAATTAATTAACTATTTTGGATATAATTCATCCGGTTTGGGTTTTTTTTTTCCTTTACTGAGATATCAATTCACAAATTATTTTCCCCTTCTAGCATGGAAATCATTCATAGGGAATTCAGGGAAACAAATTACTGTCTATTATGATGTTGCAACTCCTAACCACAGGATTCAACATCAAGAAGTAAAAAACAATTATTGGAACATCAGAGCTTAACTAAACATTTCAGTATTTGTTGAGACACCCTCTGAACCAACAAGGAAAAAGTCATGCACTGACAGTATAATGTTACAAAAATTCAAAGTCCCAAAACACTGTGCTCGTACTTGGTAAGTATAAAGTTTAGTTTGAACAGTGTTTTGTGACTTGAAATTTTCATAACATTATACTGGCTTTTAGCATAGGTATTGTGTCATTTGGTACTGTTAAAACTCCTGCTAGTATGGAGTCCACGTTTTGCATAATCTTCATAATGGTTCATGACATTTTTTTGACTGATCGTATCTTGATAATTTGCTCTGGCAACTATGTTCAGTGAGAAACAGAAGTACTGACCCAGAAACCAGCTGATATCTCTTCCCATTGAGGACAGTAACAGAAAGTCTAAAGTACTCAAGATATAAACCCCATTTACAAGATTCAAAGGTCAGCCTGCACTCTTCAGCAGCTCAGAATAGGCCAGGCTTCAGAAGCCAATTCAAGCTTTCTCAAGAAAAGGGATTAGATTTTGCTGGAAAGAAAATTTTGGTGTCTTGTAAAAGAACCAGAATGTGGTGTCCTTTTAGATATAAAAGATCAGGGCTTTCAGTAAAATAAGTCAGTTTTGAAATGATAGACAGTAAAACCACACAAAACTTATATTTATAAGTTGTGAAGTTCCCAGATTGAAAAAAATATATAAATGCTGAATTCACATATGAAATACAAAGATATAAAAGTCTCATCCGTCTTACTGTCATTACTGTGTATCATCAAGTTTACCATCTTTTCAGTATGCAATGATCCATAATGTTTGTACAGGCTGGAGATCATGAACCAGCACTGTGTTTCAGATCTGCAGAGCAGATGAGACTTCTCAGAAGGAGTCATTGGCCCTGCAGCACTGCTACCATCCCAGGAGACAGAGTCCTCTTTTTGCAGCCTGACTTCATGGCATGGAAGAGATTTCTAATACCCCCTGCTTTCTCATAACAAAAACACACAGCCCTTGAGGGCTGGCTAGCCTTTGCCTTCTCAGATACCATGCCATGGTGTCATGGGTTTGTGTGGAGCAACTTTGTGTTTGGTAAAAGGGTTAGGGTGCTGCAGTGCTGTCCCTGTAAAAAGTCCTTGAAACTTCCCCCAAGCTCTGGCCAGGCCAAACTGATGTCTCTGCCATCACTACTTAAGAAGAGAAACCTACAGTAGAAGAGAACCCTGCAGTGGAAGAGGAGGTGCAGGAGTGGTACAAGATGGAAGTGACCATGAGGACCCCACAGTCAGAGAAAGAGGAAGGAAGGAGGAGTGCTGGACTGGAGACCCCTCTGCAACCCGTCGTGAGAATGCAGTCTGTGCCCCTGCAACCCATGGAGGGCAATGGCAGGACTGAGAGCCACCAGCAGCTCTGGATGAGTGCACTCAGACAGGTGAGAGACTGTGTGAGGGAGCGGCCATGGCACAGGCCATGCTGGAGAGCCTGCAAGCCGCAGAGCCTGCGAGCCGCAGAGCAGACCCACAATGAAGAGTGGAGAGGACTCGCAGCCTTCAGGATGAATGCATGTCAGTGTAGCCCATGCAGGGCTTCCTGGTCTGTGGGGGACTCTATGCTGGAGCAAGGAAGGCTGGTGAGGAGCCCATCTGACTTCAGCGGAGACAAATGGCAGGAGCCATCAGGAAAGGATTGACTGAAACCCCCATTACGTCTTCCCCTGAGTTATTCATGAGAGGAGGAGGTAAAGACACCGGAATCAGAGCCCTGATCTCAGGAAGAGGGGAAGGGTGCGAGGAAGGTGGCATTAAATGGCTGGTTGAGCTTTTATTGTTGCATCACTTTGTGATTTTTTTTTTTTTTCTGTTTGTTATGGAGTTTTTTGGTGATGGATTAAATTAATTTCTGTTTTCTTCCCGAAGTTGATTAGTCCTGTCAGTTTTGCCTGGGACATTAAGTGGCAATTGTGCCCTGTCCTTAGAGCATTCCAAAGGTCCTTGGTACTTTTAGCTGGTTGTGGTCCTTTGTTCCTGGACACACACACAGATAGGCTGGCACCATCATTACACTGTGGTGAGGCAGAACAAGCATTATAGTCACATTCTGTGCTAAAATCTTTCCAGTGTTGTCTGTTCAGCTATGGCAAGGGACAAAGTTGAAGTCTTACTCATGAACAGGTGCCAGACCAGGCTTCCCTGTGCTGGCCACCGTTCACCTTCCTCCTTGGAGGAATTACCCTACAGCACTAGAGCCCAGAGCTTTACCTGCAGTCTTGTTTCCAAACCCTACCCAGGCTCCTGCTGGAGCCAATGGATTTTAGCACCAGAAAGCCTGTCTGGTTTTGCTTTACCACTTCCCATTGTCCAAAAGGAATTAAGAAAAAAAAACTGTAGTCTCTCTTTTCTGATCTGCAAGAGGCACAATCTCCCCTCCTAAGTCTAATTAACAGGAGCCCAGATCTACTGCCCACTGATGTGATCCTCTCTGTTACCATTCAGACTGAAACAACTACTTTCTTAGAGTTTCTGCTTTTCTTTCCCCCTCAAACTTTCCATCTTCAAAGGAGCCTGTGATATGCAACAATTGTTGAGATGCAAAAAAAGACTTCTACCCCATTGGGCTTTTCTCATGCAGGGTAGAATACTCAAGGGCATTTTGTGTATCTTCCTCCTTCAGGAAGACAATCACACTTTCCCTCCCTGAAAGCCATCTTGTGACCTCCTTCTAGCTGAATCTAATAGAGCTAAGTGACTTCCAGCTGGTATAGGTCAGCTTGAGGGGCAGCTGTTGATCAATGGCAGACTATGTGGGACCCTGTCCTCCTGCAGAGCCAGACAGCCTACAAGTTCCCAGCAGCACTAGGTTGAGCACACTTTGTGTGGCCACTGAATGAATATATTGTTTAGCAGGTACATATAATCAGCAGTGTATTAAATCATCCAGTCTTATGTAGCACAGACAGATGCATCCCTCTCCACTGTATTACCACATTTTCAGTGTCTACAACAGCAACTAGGTGATCTATTAAATGTCTCAAAGCAGACATTTTCAATGTTTTCAATTAGAACAATTGTGGAAAAAAAAATAAAATATTCAAGAAATATCAGTAAATCTTCTGCAGGAGGCATCCTATAATTAGTTTGCTGGCCCAACTTTGGTAGAGGTCTAGTTTGGTATTTCTCCTACTCTGTTTCTGGCAGATTTGCGTTTTACACTGGCAAAAGGATTACTTAGACCAAATCCCAAGAGAAACACATTATACAGTAAGGATGATTGTTTCCATAGGCATAGGTCTCTACATTATTTGCCATCACAACAGTATTCACATAGTAAAGTTTTAAGCACAGACCACATTCCAGCTTCCACCAAATTCATCACTACATGCTGCTGAAAGAATATGATTTATATGGTCTCAGCTGGCTGCAACATCCTACCAAGTCTACTAGGTTTTCCAAATTTGATCCACCCTGCTTCCATGCCGTCAAATACCAGAGTTAATTCATTGCAGCTCTAGCATCATCTTTACCTACCCCCCATTGCATGCTATCATTGCTTGTCACTGGTTAACTCTAAGCAGCCAAACAACAGATGCTAAAGGCATCCTTGTGAGCCTGAGATGTCTGACCATGGTGTGGAGTGAGCAGAGCATGGAGCAGCTGGTGAGACAAGAGCTTTCTTGCCCTTCACAAAGCAGTAATTAAACCATCTTAGTTTACTGTGAGGTCTCTTACAGTAAAATCAATCACCAGTTTTGGCTTGACTCGAAATACTGCACTGTAAGTTCCAAATGACAACTTGTAACCCATCTGACTATACATTAGGGCTGAGCTGATACTTTGAGGCTATAAACTCATCAGCCTCTGCAGGGCATCCCCACATATGTATTAGAGAACTAATAAAGCATTTTAGACATCAAACACAGAGTCTGAAGTAATAGATAAGCAAATCTTACAGCAGTCTCATTCATTTGTCAGTGACCTATTTGACCCATTGTCATCCATGACCTAGGATTTATGATTCCTGGAATTCTGGTTACTATGCTTTCTTTAAATGGCACTGTTCTCTATATTGATATATATCTCTATTTATTCTTTTGGGTTTTTTATATAAAATTTATATTATTTCTTGCTTTCCACACTTTTTTTTTTTTTGGTTTAGTGGTGATCTCAGAGTTCTTTGAACCTAATAATTTTCAGGAATTTAGAACACCTTCTGAATGGGATTCCAGTACACTCTATACTGTCACCAGACCTGTCTATGCATTTCCTTGGAAATTTTCAAGACTGTACTAGATAAAGCCTTGAGGAACCTGATCTGATTTGATTTGATGTCTCAACCTACTTTGAGCCAAATGTTGGACTAAAAATCTCCTGCAATTCCCTGCAACCTCAAGTGTTCTGTGATTTTGTGTGTTTTTTGTCATGGTTCTTTCTGTGACATCTGAATGTCTTTATTCTTGCATTAAGCAATATGACTAACATCTGTCACATATTGTTTGTTTTCTTCTCGCTCCCCAAGGGAAGAAGTAGGGGAGGGTCTGGTATTGGTAAAGTGTTTAGCATTTGTTTGTTTATCATCCATGTTGTTATGTGTTTACAACAGAAAACACAAGATCAGAGTAATGCTTTATGGAAAACAGAGTGAGAGGCCTAGTAAGTGTAATTGTCCTCATGAACAGCAGAAGTTCCTCAGACAACCAGGTAAGACCTTGCCTCTTGCTTGGTGTTACAGGAACGGATACAGATATGGTTTTCCTCTTGAATCTCTCTGACTCAGGCTTAGGAAGGCCTTGAATGGGAACACGAAGGTCCTAAACCCGATTCAGGATAGAGCAAGGAATCAGTATGACTAGTAAGACTACGATTAACATGCTTATGGTGAAGTGTTCCTTGAGAGAGTACCATTGTGTTCTGAAGACTTTTGAGCACTGATATTTTCAAACACATATACAAGGCTATCTGGAATGAGAAATGGAAAAGGTTCAAAAACTGGATGTGGAAAAGTATATGAAAGTTCAAAATACTCTTTCACTCAGATGAAGAGAAAGGACTGCTCACTGCCTGCAGGTACTTCATCTACCTTCTATCTACCATTATCACTAGCTCAAAGAGAGCTTCAGGATCTCTTAGAGGATTATATCTGCCTGAAACTCCCTTTTCTAACAAAATATCATATTAACTCCTTACGCACTTGTTAAACTACATCCATGGGGGCTGAAATTTCCTTTAGATATGGTGAATATTTTGGCAAAATCTCATCTTTGAAATATTGAATGAGACAAGGAAAGATGTTCTGTCCTTGTTAAAAATACGGGCAACTCTTCTGTGAAAAAAACTTGCAGCTTTATTCTTAGAGAGAATTCTAAGGAAGTTGTCAGCCTTTATTCAAGATAGATTTTTTTCTGTGAAAGTACACCCATATTTGAGAAAACTGTAAGCCTATGAAGAATCTGAATTCATGCATATCCAGTAGTTACTATGATGTTTCTACCTGTGCCTTGTAGTCTTGTCTCACCAGAAGATGCATTCACCATTGCTGAAGTTGAGGAATTTTTCTTTAAACAAAGAAAAAGCAGCAAATTTCATTTGTGCACACCAGGTTCCATCTTCTGGAAAAATGTATGAAGAAGCTGATTCAAACGGCAAGGGAACTTAAGTGCTAAAGTGACAACAAACTAGCCTGCAGAATTTTTATTTTTTACCCAGAGGGAGGGAGAAAGAGATTGGGAGAGACAAAACTTGGGTGACTCCAAGAAAAACGTGACAGTTCTTGATCCCAAATGACTGATTTTGCATTTAGCTGTATGAGAAAAGGCTTTTTAAGCAGGACTTCATTATCAAGCAATTGTGTTAGCTATTGTTTCCCAAAGATCATAAAATAACTGTAAAGATTTTGAATGCTGTTTTTATGGTTACTTTCAAATCTTTGGTGAAAAAGTTGAAGCTGAATGAATTCACATCAAACTGACCAGAGCCCTCTTAGAAAAATTTTGATCATGTGAGGCATCTACACTGATATCTACTCCTGGAGATGGTCAGTTTGTCAATTTATTAATCAATTTCTGGTGTAATTTATATTTAATATGATTTTTTAACATTGTAACTTGATAATATATTAAATAAATCAATACCCATATCAGGAGAAAAATAGAAGTTCCATGAGAAACTCTAATTCTGAGTTTTCCTATTATTTCTTCATCAACTCCCAGTAATTCTTCATTGTTATTATGGCTACAATTTATCATAACTTTCTCAGCAACAATAATGAAGTTATTATCTTAATTTCATTTCCTGTCAATATCGAGAGAGTTCTTTAAAATCCTGTCTTTGCCATTTTCTTCTGTTAGTCTTTCAATATGCACAGAGAACAGACACAATTGGATCAGATTTTTAGCACTCTTAAGATTATGAGTATCACAAGTACTTGTAATTGCTAGTCTTGACCTTGGTAGGAAGGATATGAATTGTGAAGTTTAATTTATTGTTGACAAAAACAATGCCTGCTCTTTAGTGACCAATTAATCACTATAAATCCAAGCTGAAACATTTTATTGTTTTGCCAGGCATGTAACCAGCCAGTTTGAAAGACTGAAAAGTGTTTTGGGAATACCATGGACCAAATTACCCTTTAAACACCCTCAATAAACCTCATGAAGCTGCTGAATTAAGAAAAGCAAGGTAAAACAAGAGTTTATCATTTTGTATTCAACCTGAGAAAATTTAATTTGTTTTTCTACTTAGGGTCTTCAAATAGAAACACTAGTACTAACATTTTAAAGACTAAAGAGATGAAAGCAAAGAAGTGTTATTTAAAAAGCAAATGTGTCTTGGGATTCAGGAAGTGCCAGGCAAGTTACAGAAAGATAGCAGAAGTGAAGGAGCAGCTGGAACCAAAGGTGAACAAAGCCATTGGTGAGGTACTAATTAAAGAGCAGGCAGCCAGGAGGTGAGAAGGAAAGTCAAGAGTAGTCCATAGTAGCTTTGAGGCTTAGTTTGGACACCTCCAGGAATGTGGGACACCTGTGGGACCCTCTATACTCCCTAAACTCAACAAATATGGCATAGGAATGATAGCAAATGACAGACACAGTGATTAGAGATGTGAATTCAGCAGAGGTAAAAAATAATTCAAAGAAGTCAAGGACAAATGAAGTTACTGCTCAAGCACTTGTGACTAGCAACATCTTTGAACAGGAATGCTCTTGCTAATGCCTGAAATGCTTTCATTATTCTCTTGGAGACCAGCACAGTTATACTTTCTTCAATTAAAAATTTCTCATTTTCAGCTCTGCAACATCAATGGGCATCATGGCAATAGCCATACTGCATGCACTCAAGCCATATTGCATAGTTTAGACATAACTGACTTTTTCTGGTGGCTAGTTCTTACTGATATACTGTTTGCTAAAATTTTATTTCTGTAGTTGTTCCACAGCAATTTTCAGAACAGCCATTGCAAGGATTACTTGTGAAATAACCATCTTCTGTGTATCTATGTAATGAACTCTTTCACCAGTCAATATCCAGTGGCACGTAAATTCCAGAAGAAAATGAAGTACAGGTATCCCAAGCCTCACTTACACATCCTAGGCCATGGCACGAACTATGAGCACTCTTTGGCTGAGAATCATCTGGATCTCCATTCTAAGATATATCATAGACTTAGAAATCACACTGACATTTGTATGAAAAGATACTTTTTTCTGGAATTTCCTTGAGTTCTTTCCACCTCCAAAAACTCCCTGATCTCACNGGGTGTTTTTGTGGAAATTTTGCAATATTCCTGTTTATTCTGTCATCTTATAGAAATTCACAACACATAACAAAAGGCTGTTAGTCTTACTTACAGTCTTGTCCGAAATGTGAAAATGTTTGTATAAGACTTCAGAAAAGCAATTAAGAATATATCTTTTCTTGATGCTAGAGATTTAGGAAAGATGGAATTATAAATCTAAGTTTTCCCCAGCTTTTTGGGGAAAAAAACCCAGTAGTTATTATTATCTGAAACATCAGCTCTGCAAGCAATGAGAAGCCACTGACTTAATCAGAAATAATATATGTAAATATTATTTTCAAAACTAGAAAGAGGAATAATAGATGTTATCCTTACTGGGACAAACTGTCTTGTTATTACTGTGGTTGTTTGCTGTGATGATGTCAATTACATTAAAGTGAATAATGGACAAATGGATATAGAAAGTGAATATCAGCTCCAGATTTCAGACTGTGTTGTGCATTTTTACACTGATTTCATACTTGCAAAAACCATTTTAAACAAGACTTTACTATTACTGTAAACAGAACACAAATATTGGTGGAATATGAATAAAAGTTTAGGGTTTTTGTGGCAAATCTGTGGTGTTATTAAGGTTACTTGCATCAGGAATGTAAAAATATTTATTATTTACTCATTCAGAACTCAGACTGATATTTTAGTGTCACAAGGGATGATTTTAGTATCATTACAATGACAGTAGTATATTAGCATAATCATATTTGCATTGATTCTAACTCCAAAGCAACATTAAGATAGACATTGTTTTATCCTCTGCTTAGAGAGTACAGGCTAAAAATACATTGGACAGTTTGTCTCTCCTCTGATCATCTTATAAAAAGTGTCTATATGAACATCCACACCTACATCCATGCCTCTTAGGTGTGCCGTTATCACACCTTGGTCAAATGTCATGGTAGTGTAAAACACATCTTGTGGTGAACATCAAAAATACTGTTAGTTTCTTTGGCTTGCACTCACACAATCTACTCTTGAGTCTGCTTATTTCTGATTGTAGTACTCCCAATCACTCCAAACTTGAACCTCAATGTGTAAACTCTTCAAGACTCTTGGTTATTAAAAACGGTAAGAAATAATGATAACAAGATCATAAACAAACATGTATATTCTATACTGTTCCCGTAGCCAAAATCTCTAGTTACACTGCAATGAGAATGCCTGTCTCTGACTGAGAAGCTAAAAAGATTGTTCACACAAAGGGAAAAACCCTTCAGTCTTCCCCTTCTGATACTAAATGGAACCAGAAGATAACAAAATACATTAAAATAATACCCCATACTTTCAAGGTAGGTATTCAGTTGAATATCTGACTGGAAAAAATTGTTCTATCTGAACCAAATCAGAAACTTCAAGTCTAGCAAGACTACAAGGTTCAGCAAAGCACAGTAGGATGAAAACCTACATAAAAACACAATCATCCTTCCTTCCGCAGAAAGCATAGGGCATTAAATGACAGGCATTGGTTTGACTAAAAGGGAATTTCTTTTTATTCCAGTGATTGTCACAACCTTTTTCAAACTCACTGAGTGTTACTGTTAACCTCTGGTAATAATTTTGAAGTTTTAAGAGTTAGTACGCTCGTGAGCCAGCTCAATGAGACTAAGAGAGTTGGTGTCACAATATGGTATTTTGTGGAAAAGTAAAGTGATTGCACCTGTTGTCATGGCAAATCTTAAGCTTATAGAGAATATCCCAAGCTTTTTCCTAAATCTAAAAATACTTTGTTTGGTTTGCTGATAATTATTAAAATCTGTGATGCACTTACACTAGACAAAGAACACTGTAATTACCAGTGTTAGTTACATGCAAACTACAGTGTTAGATAAAATGCTTCTTTCTACCAGTATAATCCATTGTAAATATCCCCAAATCCCAAGCCAGGCAATCTAAAATCATAGTCTATATATTATTTTTAATATGTAAGTTTATATCTTTTTAACATTTGTGGTGTCATTTGTTAGATAATATTTTTAACATTTTACTTTGCAAACAAAACAGCTCAACATCTATTTCTTTTTTGACAAAGACATCCTTTCTATGGCTAAGATAGAGACATATTATCTCTGTCTTTAAAATGCAGTAGACTAATATTGACAATAATAAATATATGTTGAGAACTTAGTGATAATTTAAATTTCATTGAAAATGTGTACAGGAATATTACACTTTTGTCAGAGACTTCTGTTCTAAAATATATGGTTTCAAGACTACATCTTTCTTTGACTTGCTAACTTTGTGGATACTCATTTCTGAGTATCAGTGAAACTCTGATAGCTATACCAAAGAAATGAGCCTGACTGATGTTTGGGATTCTCTCATGGAATTATTCCACTAATATTCTTATTGACCAGATTCATACAAATCTCAGTCAAACTTAGGATGTGATCATCCTAACCTCTGTAGCACCATCAACTAAAAGGCAATGGGTCTGTCACAGAGTTTGAAATTCTCTAGAAACACCAAACACTACTGACTCAAGGTGTTTGTGAGACCATGCTGTGACTATGTATAGTGGAAAGAAAGGATTTCTTTTAAATCCTTTTTGTCCTGAATTTTGGACAGAAAATGAGACTATGTGTATGTTCATAGATGAGTAAAACATCAATATGACCTGAACTGATGAAGATACAGGACACCATTTTGATCATATTCATCCATTTAAATTCAGTTACACTAATGAGTGACAGAAATGTTTCTCCTGTATGGAAAACCATGGCCTGTCTGAAATGGAGCACTCCTGCTTTAGGAGTTGCTCTCTACATAATTCAGTGTGCTTGTTCAAAGAAATGAAATGTCTTTCCTGAAACTTTTATAAAGGGATTTATGCCACCAGTTAAAGAGAAATAATCCTCTCTGACACTAGCAAAACACCTGTTGGACTGTTAAACTAACAAAAGCAACATTATGTTATATGCCTAATGACTTAGAAATACATTAATTTTGCACTCCATTGTAATGGAAACATTAAACAGCCATCCAGACCTGTATTTTAGACAGACATCTGTCAAAATAAATCTTAAGCAGAGATTAAAAACATTTTTTCTCAGCCTTATTAGGTATTGTCTTTTTTTCTTATTTTTATTGTTTTTTAGCTCTTAGACAAAAAAATAAAAGCTCCGTGAAAATAGACCAATCAGTAAGTGGTAAATGGATTTAGCAATAATAGGAAATACTTGGAGAAAGGGAAAACACTCTGTAACTCAGACATTATTTAATGAAACTAAAATGTATGTAATCTACTTGAAGCAAAACTTTTAGCTCAGATGGGTTTTAACAAAGCAAAAAGGAAGACAAAATGTGAAACACTGTTCTGGGACAGTTATGACACCTCTGTCAAAGCAAAAGAGAGGTGGCATGTTAGAGAATATTCAAAGCTGATGCAGTGACTTGTCATATCACCCTGAATATGCTGATTAAAAACACTGAAGTTATCAGAAGAAGTTTTCCAGGTGTGATACTCATCAGCTATTGCTCAAGCCCAACATTAGTAGCATAGTGTGCTGAAGTATTTAATCTCGTTAAATATTCACCTTCCTGAAGTTCTCTTGCCCCATCATCTGTGCTTATGTAAGCAGCCAATACATGATCAGCCCTCCCACTGTGAGGGTTTCCACTATTTCTGTTTCCTAGTTTAGATAAACAGATTTGTCATCCCCACTGTTGCACATTCAACAACACTATTTCCACATGGATTATGCAGACTTTAAGCTTTAAGAGCCCTGCTGTCTGATGTCCTCTAGCCATATGCCTCAAAATAGTGTTTTCTATATCAGTATTGTATCAATAGTGATATATAAGGTTCACTTAGGTGACATGTCATATAAAAGGCAAAAACAATATGGATATTGAATCTGGTATCATAGCTACATGTTTCTAGCAATAACAATAAATGTGGAAACAATCCTTACCAAGTTGTAGCCCTGAGACCACTACTGGGGTGGTAGTACTCAAGTACCTATATCAGGATCTTCTCCAGTGTCACAGAGTCATAACTGGACCTATCATAGAGCTAATGAAATGTCAGCAGAGCTTTTAAATAGGAATCCATGACTAATCTGTAATGAAGTCCCAAAACTTTGCCTAGTCCCCCACTAACATTCTAACTTCACTCCAGTGTGCAATAGTAATGCTGAAACGTCATTTTTGTAGCCCAAGTGAGACCACTGCATATACTCTCACACTGATGATGTTGCAGAGCTTCCCAGCACACTCAGTTTTGCAGGGCATCATATGTCTCAAGCTGCTTGTTTCATGTCCTGCCAAATCAGATGAATGACTGAAACTGCCCAGGCAGATAGCTATTTGTGCAAGACGCTAAGTTGGAACTGAGACCTTAAGGCTGGGATTCATCTCTGATTTGAGATGTCTGCAGCGTAGATTATGACTTCTAAGATAGCTGTCCTCAGCTCCCAGATGAGGTGACTCAACTGACCTATTTCTAGACATCTGCTTTAGGGTAAGATGACTTAAGCTCCAAAGTGTTATCTGCCCTTACACTGAGTATAAAGGAAGTGCAAGGTGACTAACCCAGTGGGGGATGTCAACATTATCAGATGTTATTTTCTCCAGTGAGCCTACTGAACTCTGCTTTTCCACTCCCATTTAATAAAACACGTTACAACAAAACTGCCAAAATGTTTATTTTTTTCTTTCCTTCCAGAACAGATGACTTTTGCATTCAGTTGCTACTGCACTGACAACAGTAATTTCTCCCAGATTAAGCCAGATCTTGGGAAGAGAAGATAGTCTCTTCTATTGGTCTACCATATTGAGAGTTCTTTTTATTGAGCAGTATCTTCCACCGTTACCATAAGTTCATTGCTCTTGCTCATCTTCATTTCCTTTTCAAAGTAAATTGTTTAGAAAACATGAACACCATTTTCCTCCTGCCTCTAGTAAGGTAAAGTACTTAGCCATGTTGACTTTCAGGAAGAATATCTCTGTCCTGCAACAATTAACTGTCACATTTACTTCCCATCTTTGAACCACTGGCTCCTCCACTGAAGAATAACAGCGCAGCATGACTTATCTATAATATTCTATTTCTAGATGTGTATCCAGCTATAAGATGAAGGAGGAATGTAATTAGTATGTTGTTACTGATATTAAAATTTTGCTGTGACAGTGGAACATCTTGGCTTAAAAATGACATAAGATTTTTAGACTGAATATAAATAGCTGTATGAGCCTAACATCTATTCTAATTAAATTCCAGTTATTCTTGCATTCATTCCCTTTTGTGGAACTTGTGAGTGCTAATTACACAGTACTCAAATCAGTCACAGATAGTATGATGGCCAGATGTACAAAGACTAGGAAGACAGGAGACTGTTCTGCTTAAACTAGGAACATACAGGATTGGATAGGACATGCTGGGACAACAAGTTCAGTTTTTTGTAACTGAAGGCAATGATGACATATAATCCCTTCATTATACTGAAACCTACTTATTTGGCTCTTTATACATCCAAAAAACCGCAAAACTAAAGCCAAAAGCCCTAAGAATTCCTCAGTTTCAGAAACAATCTCCATCTGCACTGAACACATGAACTGTTACTCTATGTCCTAATCTTGACATGATTAAATTTATTCTTAGAGATATTACAAGCAAACACACTAAGGACAATGCCAAATCCCAATGCAAAATGGTTGGATCACATGCTTGTGTTGGTAACGTGAAATTTTCTCCAGGGCATGAATTTTCATGATGGCACATGAAGGGAAGTATGTTTCTGTTTTGATGGCTATTGCACTGTCCAGTTTCCATTGTTTGAGAACAGCACTTAACATCAAATGAAGGCCAACAGCTCATAAATCTAGAAAGAATTAAAAGTATTGTTTCTTTTGTGTATAAATATTTAGGTTTTTTTCAGACATTTATTTATATTTGGGTTATATTATCATTATTTTCCAAGAGTTTATAAGAAAAATCCACTGACTTATTTTTTAACTAATATATGTGATGGAAAATAGTAGATAAGAAAAGGAGGATGGATATATCAATTCAGCTGTTGAACATCACATTCATTTTAAGGGAATTAAATGCATATGAAAGTTGCTTTACAGTGATAAAGATGAAAACGCAAAGCACTTTAGCTACAGATGAGAAGGATTACACATTGAAGGCATGATCCTTCTAACTGCTACTCATATGAAAATTATTCTAAGTCTCACACAAGACTATATTTTTTCATAGAAGTGAGAGGCAGCAAAGCACAAGATAGGCATCACTTTTGGAGTTCAAATCATAATCCAGATCTGAACATGATGAAACATAAAAATTGAAAGTTCGTATAAGAAATAGTAAAAATGAAGGTGTAGAGCTATAGTAATTGTATTTCAGAGCTATATTATATTGTCTAAGTCTGGGATTAATTTGATTTCTCACAATGTTATGTAGCCCTCAGATCCATTTCTGTGAGATGTCTGTCCTTTTTTACATTCATCAATCAATAATGTGAAAATGCTCTTCCTTGCATTTGAGATGTTAATACTCTCCTGAAATGTACCTGGGGAGTATACTAGGAAAAGTCCACCTAAATATTATCTTGTGAACATATTAATATTCTAGACTTCCAATTCTAAGTGTCCTCAGTACTTTGGAGAAAATCTGTTACCAGAAATATCTGCTGGAGAAAAGTCACAACATAAGAATCACAATGTAACAATGAAGGTTGATAATTGGTTCAAACTTGCGGTTTAGGTTTTAGATAGTATGTTATTTTTTGTTTATAAATCAGAAGCTAATTTTGTAGTGAAAGAGATCACAGAACATGACAGACTACTAATCCATCTGACTGAAAACAAGTAACACTATTCTGGGCCTTTCCTAATACTTTTTTTTTTTTTTTTCTAGCAATTGCAAATCATCAATTCAACTGACTTTGGTCCATATCTTTAGCTGGGTAATCAAGTCCAAAACCTGAGATATTCTAGAATGCACATGTAAGAGTTGACTATTATGTTAGATTAAATAGCCTAATTATTTAATTTTATTATTTCATTCCCTTCCAAGACTGACAAAATATTGATAGTTTATAGATTTTATATTATGTAAATTCTATCTCAGTTTCACTTAATATCAAATAGCTTCACTGGGTTTTGTTTTGTTTTGTTTTGTTTTGTTTCATTTTAGTTGTTGTCGATTTTCTTAATTCACAGTGCTGGTCCAGAACATTAGAGGACCTAACGTGCCCAGCCAGCTCTACATAACTTACCCTTAGTTCATTTCTGGGAGTTGGAAAAAGTATCCAGCAAAGATGACCATTAAAAGGAGAAGACAAGAAATAACATGAAAGAAGGAAGAAAACTAAAAGGAAATAACTAAAATCAAGAGCAAAGATCTGATAATTGTGCAACAAAAATTATGGGTCTGAAGAAGAGTAGAGGGATCAATTAGTCATTAGCAGTACAGTCTGATGTAAAGCTTTGTAGATACCAATATTTCAGGCACGGCCCAGCTTCTCCTTCGTGCCACTCCTCATTCCTAGTGCAACCTCGTCAAATATCATTCCAGATAAAGAGCAGCTTCAGAGTCAAGCATGAGAAGGCGATGAAATATCAAACAATAATAAACACAGACCTCTCTGTCAATATGACACACTTAAGTAATATCTCACTGTATTCACAGACACTGTCTATTTAATTTGCAGCTGGTGAACTAATACAATTAAAAAGTTGAGGGGAGGGATGTGGCTTGACCTGGTAAATTTTCCCAAATGTTTTTGAATTTGGGATAATATTCTCATGCCCATGGCTTTTCATAATGGCCAATGATGTCCTGGGATGCATTAAGAACAGTAATTCCGATAGGTCAAGGGAGGTTCTCCTCCCCCTCTATTCTGCCCTGATGAGGCCTCATCTGGAGTCTTGTGTCCAGTTCTGGGCTCCTCAGCTCAAGAGAGACAGGGAATTTCTGGAGAGAGTCAGTCTAGTGCAGGGTGACCAAGATAGTCAGGAGACTGGAGCATCTTCCTTATGAGGAAAGGCTGCAAGAACCGAGGCTGGTCAGCTTGGAGAAGAGGGTGGAGGATCACAAAAATACAAGTATTTGAAATGTGTATGTAAAGGGTATGGGACAGTCCTTTTTTCTGTACTGTGCACTGGTAGAACATGGGGTAATGGACAAAAACTGGAACATAAAAAGTTCCACTTAAGGAAAAACTTTACTGTAAGAATGACAGAGCACTGGAACAGGTTGCCTAAGGAGACTGTGGAGTCTCCTTCTCTGAAGGTTTTCAAAACCGGCCTGGACACATTTCTATGTAACCTGATCTAGATGGACCAGCTTGAGCAGGGGGTTGGACTGAATGATCACTTAAAGTCCCTTCCAACCCCTACCATTCTGTGATTCTGTGATAATACCGAGAGTGGAGTCGCAACCTTTTCTCAAATCACCAGCTATGGTACAAAGTTACTAGAAGTTACATTTTACATTTGCTCAGCTATATGAAATCTGAAGAACTGATGGTGTATTTCCAAACTAAAACATATGCATTATCACTCTTACTGTCACACATGAAAAGCCATGAAAAGCCTGCAAACAACCATAGTGGATCAAATTGGACAGATTAGAGATGTCTAGAGGATATACGAACAGAGCAAACGTAGTGATTCTTCTTGTGACTAATTTCCCAGTCAACAAACTTGAAAATTTCCCACCCATTTATAAACACTGGTTTTAATGCCCCTGACAAAGTGACAGTTTCTTATTTGAACACTATACTAAGAGCAAAAGTAAATATCATCTTTAGATTAACCAAATTTATTTATTCACAACTTTCAGCTTGATATCTTTACAGCACACACAGGCTTTCTGTTTTTCTAGTTAATTGAATGATTTCTTTGGTTCACATGATCAACTTTGCTTGTTTGAGGAAGAGCACTTAATGGAAGTTAGGGAATACTATTTATCATGTTATTATTATGACTTATGTGTGCTATCAAGAAAATATAATCTTGTTATTTTTATCCTGTATATTCTTATTGCAGTGGTATTCAGCAATAAACTTTATCTTATGTTGAATATAAATTGGAATAGGTACAATCTGCTCACATTTACTCTACTAACAGTACTCTTGTTGAACGTAACAGAAGTAATATTAAGTAAAAATATTCAGTATCATCAGACTCTAGCATGGCAGTCACCAATAAGAAAACAATTTGTGTTCTCAGTGGGAAAAATAACGGGGTTTTCACACTTCATTCAAGTTACCTTGCTCTTAATTTTCTGTGGAACCCCTTGAACAAATTTATCAAGCTGCCCCCAGTGACATAACTGTCCTTTTTAGCACAGGTGACAATGACTCTGTCTTTTTGACCTGTTCTGTTTCCTATTATCCAAGTCGGATTCCTCCAGTGCCTCTTCTGATGATGCACTGACTTTCAAAGGTGTGGTTTTTATTGTATAACAGAAGAGAATCTACTGCACACGTGGATCATATCCATACATAAAACTGACTGAAGCACTAAATAAAAAACCATTCTCTCTTAGGAGAATATATTCAAAGCAAATCTTTGAGGAGTTCAGCAAAAAAGACAAGACATAATCATTTTTGGACAATGAAGAAAAATGAGTGATAACTTATTGTCTTTCAGCCAATGTGATCCAAACAGGGATCAGTGCTGGAGCATGGAAGGAAAGAAAACTCTATACTCACTTCATATTGCCTACGGATTCCTGGACTAGGGGATCTAGCACTCATGATGACTAAAAATATTTTCCCAAGTGCCCCCAAAAGTCTATTGCAGTAAAAAAATTACATTAATCTTTTCAGTCTGAAGCCAATAATCTATCCACTATACCACACTATACCTGCTTAGGTCAGTGGGACAGTTTTGGACCTGAACAGGAGTCTCATCCTTGACATCAATGGCCACCAGATGCTCAACACTATGGGCACAGAACTACACAGATGTCAGTGACAGAAGACGGATCTTACGCAATGAAAGAAAGGCCAATAGTACCTTTGTTTCAGGTAAGTTTGAGCAGTTCCATCAACAAGTCAATATGAAAGTTCTCTTTCATAAGTTTAAAGTACATAGATATCTCCATTTAAACAATCACAATGAAAAGAAGAGGCTCCCCTGATCCAGTGTCTTTGCCTAGGTTTCTAGACAAGTCAGATTTGTCTCAGATTGTTTGAAAGATAAAGGATTTTCTGGAGTCACCAAGCCTAAGTCAGATCAAAATGGAGTTTGACAACAATCCCCAGAAATGCTGTGAATGTTTCAGTCTAAGTTTTCTGTTCTTCAGAAACCAGCCTTGCTGCTGCTACCTGATTATTTTTAGAAGTTCCTGTTTTCTTCTTTAGTCAGTTATAAACCATTTTGCCCTTCAGTCCATGTTTGACACATTGCCTCTGGCTGTGCAGTAGGATGGGCAACTTGTCATTCACAGGCATTTTCTTTTGGAAACTAGAGGATGCTTTTAAGATGAAAGAAATAATATACCTAATTCTTTTAATGTTTTCATAAACAAAAGTGTCATTGAGGCTTGGAGTTGAGCTAGTTTTATTTTAATAAATGGAGGCGGGATATTGTATGAAATTCTAGTAAAAAACCAAAGAAGCTGGAACCAGAAAATGCTGGAAGGTTTAGCAAAGAAAGAGTCTGTGTCACCAATGTGAGCACACAGCCAGCTCCTCCTCCCATGACTACACGTTCCCACTCCGTGCAGGGAGAAGCTACAGGAGCACTACTGGATGGAAGAACACGTGTTAATGGAGATTTGGGCTCTGATGTCACCAGAGAACTATCAGCTATATTATTTCTATGCCTGTTCTTTTCAGTGCTATAAAATTTAAGGTGAATATTACAGCAAAGACAAAATGGGTCAGTTCGGATCAAAGACAAGGCCATGTAAAACCGACATACCCCTGTGCCAAATGATGTCCAGCTACTGTAAACAAATGGTGTTGCATTTGGTCTATTACTTGTGGTGAATTCACTGTACATTTAAACTGATGAAAATAAAATAAATATCTACCTTAATGTAAATGTTGTAGAAAAAAAAAACTTTCTCAAATATTATTCTATCTATTTTTCCTGTTGTTGCTTGTGTTCACCATCTCAAACAGGCAAAGCTAATAGAAACTACCAGAATATAACTAAAAATTCTTAAAATGTACTGACATTCATTTTGAATACACTAAAAATAATATTGTTTTCCTTTATATCCAAATCTATGTGTGCACTACTCACTGAAATGATTGCTTTCTATATACTGACAGCTGCGCATGAAAACACTTTCATAGCAAGACCCCCTTCCCTTGTAACAATGTATTTTCATACCACATAGAAAAATGGTGGTGATGTACTATTATTATATATATATCAAGAATTGAGATGAGTACTAACACTGCAGGTTAAACAATAATTGGGGTCACAGGCGACCGAATGTGGTCCTTTATAGGTAATCCTGCTCTTTTTATGGGCACAGAACTGGATGTGTTTTTATGCAATCCAGTTTGAGGTGCTTCCTACCTGTGGAATAAATCCTTGAGATTTATGCTAGTGGCAATTTATGACAGCTGAGAATATGATCATTCAATTCTATAACAATCAGAAATTTTAATTTTAATATTTCTTAAAAGCTGAAAGAAGGAGTTATGCAAACAGCATGATACACATTGTTGTTACCAAAAACTCTAACTTCTTCATTTCTAAGTTAAAATGACATTAGTATGAAGTATACACTGTGTAAATACAGTAACAAAGCTGTTTTAATTTCCTTCATTTCAGTTACGAGTTAAAATAATACACTACGAGTTCATCTTGGAGTAATAGGAAAACCTGTTGCACCATGAAATGATTTCCTTGTAAGGATTGCATTCACAGTAATGTGAATTGATAAAGTGGTACTCGATGCAGTACTTGTTTCCAACTGTATGTAACTAGCAGTGTCATTGGTTGTCTGAGTAGTCTGAAGTACTGGTGATAAATATCAGTTTAAGAGATTTTAAATGGCATTTGAAAGTTTTCGGTATTGGAATAAAACTGTAATGGAGCCACCCTTGGAAAACATGTCGAAATGAAGATATCTGATCTGATTGAAAGGTTTTTTTTTTAAGAGACTAAGTTTCTTATTTCCATGATGAAGAATGCTTTGGTGTGTACAGTGAAGATGCTACTTCATTTTTTACTGCATAAAATACTAGGTAATTCTAGAGAGTGATTCAGTGCTCTTACAGGCAACAGCCCACACGCTAGTTGCACGCTAGGAAATACTGGACGTGATATGCATCACCGATTCAGTACTGCACCAGAGCACTTCCATGCACTTGCGATTCAATATGCTGAGCTTCTAGAAGGAAGCAAACGGCTCTTCTGCAGAGTATCCTTGAGGTTTGACATTTTGATTAGAGGCTGAAACTCTAAAAGGTGTGTATCCAGTGCTCCCTTATCAACACCGCTTTTGTAAATCCAGCCTATAGTTTCATTATATGTGTGTCACAAGATAACAAAAAGTCTATCAAGAGAGTATAGAGGAGAATATCTTAGAAGTAGGCCCTAGATTAAAACAAAAATGAATAGAAGTATGTAGATCCATTTTAAAGTGAGTTTATGGCATTCTGTATGTTAAACATTACAAAACCTATGAAATATGTAATAAGCACTTTATTACCTCAATTGACATTCTTGATATTGAGCTAAAAAATCTGTGAAACCTGTAGATAATCTAGCTATATGAAGTGAGCTTTAAAAACCACAGACTCAGAATAACAATAAAAATACAAAGATATCTTAAGTAGGTGTTCTGTTTGAAATAGTAAGTTGCCTGGGGATATTTCATTAGCATAATTATGTCTGGCTGTAATCAAAAAAAGTCAGACTAAAAGGAGGTGAAAACATTATGCTGTCAACCTGAAGAAAAGTGTAGGCACCCTGAAAATAAGGAACATCTGATATTTATGTTTGCATAAAATATAATGAGCTCTGGAGCCAGATGGTCTGATTTTGCTCATGGTGCTAGGCTTCTGGGAGATATCTATATAGATTTAATAAAAGCCAGAGGAAAAAAAATCTGCTTCATCTACATATTTTATACTAAGTTTAACCTTGACTAGGAGGTAAAGGAGTCTTACATGGAGAATTTGTTTGTATGAGGATTTTCTGCCTTTTGGAACTAGACTAAATGGAATCTCTCTTAACAAGCAATTTCTCTTGAATTAAAAGTACATGTAGAGACAAAAGTAATCAAGAGTATGGTTTTAAAGATGAGAGAATGAGGAAGGAAAATTCTAAAAGATGCCTTGTTTTCCCTCTCTAGTCAGTCTAGCCCAGCCTTTTTCTTCTGTTCATACACTACAACTCTATATTTGTCCTTTGTGGGACAATATATTTTCTCATGTAATATTGACTAACAAAATTAAATTGTCAAATAAAATAAAATACCCCAGAATAGCAATACAAATGTCATGGAGAAAGAGAAAAAATTAGTGTTACTGAAAAACCAAACACTAGACATTTAATGCTGTTCCAGCCCAAGTATTTACAATTTCTAGACAAATCGCATTTCCCAAATCCTCTAAAATGAGGTTTATTTTAATGTTCTGTTCACATCTGTAAAAAATATTTTTTTGATCCAAAGTGTAAGTTGTTTAAAATATAAAACTTTGACTTGTCCTTTGGACAGCTATACATTCTTGAGAAGCCAGGAAAAGGAATTTTATTGTAGGATTAAGAAACAACTCTTAACCTGCTGCAACAACAATGTACTGTATTTTCCATGCCCTTTAGTTTTTGTGTCCTGAACTACCAGTTAAATCCACTTCTGGAGTGTTATTTCCCACAGGGATGGGCCCACTTTGATTGTAATGAAATTGTAAAACTATGGAAACTCATACAATTCTGTATTCGGGATATTTCTTTCAACTACTTCCCTTTTGCTCTTATTACAGATTTCTTTGTAATGCAATATGAAATACTCCTGCCAACATGGCAAGGGACTTGTTTTCTTGGGATTTTTAATGGTTATTGGGATATAACACATAACACCATTATAACACATAGTGGTCATGTCAATTTTGCAAGGATGTATCTGTGGGTATATTGTCTCCAGAGGAAGAGCTCCAAGACCACTTTTAGTGCAGGATTAAATCTGACCATCCCACATAGCCTGTACACAAGACCATAATCCTGCCTTTGTAAAGCTTACATTCTTTATATGAAAGATACTGAAGGTTTTCACCAGAAGCAACTCCATTGTGCATTTCCCTGTGAAAACTGGAATGTGTGACACTTGATGGTGTATTTCACTTGCACAAGTCGTCAGATTTTTGTGGTTTGTTTAGGCAGAATTCAACACTGCAAATTTACTATCCACTTCTTCATCCCATCCACAGTCTTATCACAGCAGCATGTGTCTCATTTTTTTCAGGAAGAAACAAAAAGGATATTTCAAGTCCTTCCACTGCAGTGCAGAAGGGGAAGATTCCTTGTCAAGCTCTTCATTCATGACACTGTCTTTCAATTAGACTTCCAAAGAAGTCCAATTTTGAGTTTTTATTGTGAAAGGTAATTAGCAATTAATTTTTAAAAAAATCACAGGGAAAGAAAACTTTTCAGGGATATTTTGATGTGCTGTGCTAGAACTTCTATAGCTCACGGTCTGTGATACAACATTACCCTAAATTGAGTAATGTTTCAGAGTTATTATTAAAATCATTGACTATTGGCTATAGACATAAACTTCCACTTTTATCTCTAATGCAGTTGAAATTTTATTATTTCCATTTTCCAAACTAATTTTAAAAACCCCTGTATTTGTACCTTATATATATATTTTAATATATCTTTAAAATGCACAAGAATTTATGAACTGTAACTTCTATACAGTCAAATTGTTCAGAACATATCACAGAACCATAGAATCATAGAATCATAGAATGGTAGGATTGGAAGGGACCTCTAGAGA
>WBNH01012217.1:27198-48111 GCA_013401255.1 Urocolius indicus
AGGACTCCAGATGAGGTCACATCAGACCAGAATAGAGGGGAACGTTCCGTGACCTGCTGGGCACACTCTTCTTGATGCATTCCAGGATGCCATTGGCCTTCTTGGCCCCGAGGGCTCATTGGTGGCTCATGTTTAGGTTATTATCAAACAGCACTCCCAAATCTCTCTCTGCAGAGCTGCTTTCCAGCAGGTTAATGCCCAGCTTGTCCTGGTAGTGCATGTGGTTGTTCCTTCCCAGATGCAGGACTCTGCACTTGTCCTTGTTGAACCTCATGAGGTTCCTCTCTGCCCAGCTCTCAAACCGGTTGAGATCCAGCTGAATGGGAATCAGCCAGTCCTCCCATTTTGGTGTCAACAACTTGCTGAGTTCCTCATCTGCATCGTTGATGAAGATGTTGAACACGACTGGCCTCAGAACCCATTCCTGTGGAACCCCACTGGCCACAGGTCTCCAACTCGATTTTGTGCTATTGATCACCACCCTCCAGGCTCTGTCATTCAGCTACCTCTCGATCCACCTCTTCATTTGCTCATCCAAGCCACACAGCCTGAGTTTTCTGATGAGGATGATATAAGGTCAGCAGTAAAGTTCTACTTCCTTCAATATCTAAACAATTAATTTTGAGGCCAGTGTAATTATCTTTCTGAACTATTGTACAGGTCAGAAAATTAGGAAAAAAAAATTGTTAATATATGTTAACTGAAAATTTTTAATTCCAAAGAGATTATGAAATACAGTTTTATTATTGAAAGTAAAGTACTGACTTCAACATCAATTAATTGCTGTAAGCCTATAATTTTCAAATAATTTTGCATGTGTAATTTAGATAAAATATCTCAAGCTTGGCTAAAATGGGTTGCCCGTGTGTTTTATAGTTGTGCATGGCCCTGAAATTCAGCTTTAGTGCTGCCTTTACACATGTGGATTATAAGAATGGGAGTTTACCTCTTTTAGTAGTTTTTTCTTATAAACATCATGCACCAAATGATCCCTCACTTTTAGTTTTCCTATTAAAACACTAAATGAGTCTGAATTTCCTGGTCTGCTGTGGAAGTCAGCACATTGCAGCTGTGAGAGATACAAAAAGGTTAATCCACGTTACTGGAGACTGTTTATGGTTAAAGGATTGTAAAACTTCTGTTGATGTTGTTGCCAAAAAGTGAGTTATCAAGTCTAATTCCAATAAAAGGCCTCAAGATGATGCACTAGAGCTTCTAAAGCCTTAGAAATTTTGAATAAATGTTAAGATAACATCAACCAGATTTAACATTAAAATATGGCTTATGATGAGAACTGTTTCAGACCCTTGACACTATTGCTGATGTAGGAAAATAGTGGTTATGACTACAGATAGATACAACCTTCAATCTGCATGATTCTTTTTAATATGATGGTAATTCTGAACTAGGCAAAGGTGTCAATACCCTAGAAAATGTTCACAGTGACAGGAGGATGCTAAATGGAAAGAGAGAAAAAAAAAAAAAAAGAATGCAGGTATCTACCAAATTCCCAGAAACTGATATATTGAAGGATTTTCGAGCAGTGATTAGACAACCTCAGCTGCTCTTTTTAAGAAAAATTTCCAGCTTGCATGAACTTGGGAAAAATGTATGATTCAAGAATATTTTCAAATTGAAAACCAAAAACTATCCAATCGATCTTAGCAATACAAATTACTATTTTAAAACATTGCATAGAATTCCTGAGATTGGTCTTGGACCTGAAGGGCTTTAAAAGTGAAATGTTTGGAGTAAATCATTACTAAACACTGGTTACAAGCTAGGAGTTGAAATGAAAGCAGGAAAGCCTGACACAGAATCAGACTTTATGCAGGATGTACCTTTGGCAAATGCAAAGTGGATCTCAGCTATGGATCTACATTGGATTTTACTGCCCAATTTGGAAACATTTTCATGAAAAAGTAAAGAGGAAACTTAATTATCCTCTCTTTCCTTTGGGTTGATCTTGTCTGGCCAGAGCTGTGAAATAAGGGAACAGACAGGGATTTGTTAACTAAAGGCTAGACCCTGAACCCCAAGAAAAATGAAGATAACCTGCACACAGATGATTTGTTCTGTTATTTACAGTCTGTGAAGCTGCTGGAAGGAAAGTGCAGGAGGTATACTCTTATTTGTTTTTATTTTGTCTGAAGCTGAATAAATACTCTCTATGAATAAATCTGAAATTCTGGAAAGACAGTGTTCTCTGTTGAGCATGGAGCCTCCTCTGAGTTTATGTCTAGCTGAATGGCCCTGCCTCAGACGGAAGGACCTTAAGACCTCCCTATCTACATGAAAAAGTCGTAGTACCTGCTAAGGCAAGAAACTCCAAACATCCACTGCTGGCAGCTTACCAAGAGCCAGAGGGCCATATCTAATAGCAAAACAGGAAAGATAATCCAGCCCTCTTTTCCATTCAGAGGTTCTCCTCTGAAAAGGGCAGCACTGTAACATTAGGAAAAGGATGGTCAGTGAGTCACCAATGAGAATCTTGCTGCATTGTACAGCTTTCCAGGAGGCCTCTATTAGAAAGGGTTATATAAGGCAGTACAGCTTTTCAGCTAACAGAACTTGCACTAAAGAAGGAAACACAACACCAAGGGAGATAAGCTGCTGTCCTGTGAGGAAAACTGACCAGTGAAAAGATCTAGAGAAGAAAAAGATCATTCATTTTCCTTTGTTTTTGTTAAGGAATACTCCAAAATCTGAACAACCATACAAACCAGATCACTGTGCTGTTCTTGGCTGAGAAAACTTTCCACGAAAATCATTGTTTTCTTTTACTTCCCAAAATTTTGAAGATTTCATCCTGTGATAAGGCAACCTAAATCTCACTGTTTTTCTTTATTTTCCTCTATTCTTAAGCTTCAATTGAAAACTGGTTAACAAAATTGTATTGTTTAAACTTGTGTCTTATCCTGATAGCTCCAATCTTCAAGTGGAAACTACCAGCAAAGGACAAAGAGATAATAAGGTGTGTAAATACATTATCTGGACATGAATTAGCATATGCTAGAAAACGCCTGGGGAGGATACAACATAGGTTTTATGAATTAAGAAGTTAAGGACATGTAAACAAGTAAAGTAGAAACAAGGCCAAGAAACGCCTAAACTTTAGCTAAGAATTTCCAATGCCTCTTTTATCATATTCCTTTGAGTACAAATGACACTAACGTTCAGTTTTTGGCATGCACCTGAGGTGCTACAACAACGACATCGGGAGAGACACATAATCAGTTACTACATGGTCACATTTGTTTAAAACTATTTCTGTCTAGAGTGTATCTACACTTTAACAGCAGAGTACAACATATATCATGGACTTGTATAAGCATTGTTGACCTTCACATGCATATCTCAATCCCAGATATGTCCTCAAGGAGTTTAGACTTTGGTCTAAATTTAATAAATAATTATAATCAATAAAAAACTCACGTCAGAAATCAAGTGCCCAACACTGAGAAAGTACAATAAAACTGAGTGGAGAAGTGAGGCATATATGTTCCAAATGAAATATGAAGAATTTAGAATATGACTTGATTAGACAGCTTGACTACAGTCAGGAAAGAAAAAGTTCTGGCAACTCATGGCAAAGTAAATCAGGAAAGTAAAAGCAGAAATTAGAGCTAAAAAAATCAATTACTTGGGGGAAAAAAAGATAAAGACATTTCAAGATGGGTGAAAATGCAGGAATAATGTTAAGAAGTCAGGTGTAAATTGCTGACAGAGAGATAAAGAGCAAGTAAAGTATTCAGGAGAAAAAGATATTGTAACAATCGTGTCAGTATACTAAGCAGGAGTTATGCAGAAAATGCAGAACAGCTTCTATTTATTGTGTGTAATTTTTTGTTTCTGTGGGTTTTGAAAAACAACAGGGTATGCAAAAGGAGACAAAGTCTTGTCCAGCTCATTGGTTATTGAGGTCGATTCTGTGTTCAGCATCATCTTTGGAGATACAACTACAGGGACTTGCACCCAAGAATCCTGAAAGAGCTAGACAAGAAAATCACATCATTATTAGTTTTAAATATATCATACAAAACCAAGGATAGGTTGATAGCTAACATGCAATTATTTGTAACAGCAGGCAAAAGACCTAAATACTTATCACCTGATTAACATAGGTGAAGTAGATGAGTTAATATGGAATGCAAGAGATAAAAGATGAAAGGATGGGAATATAATTATTGCTTGTTAATGTTGTGTTATAGAAAATAGATCTTGTCAATGAAACTGCTTTTGCCAATCAGACTGCAGGTTTGGTTGAAGTATAACATAGAAACCACATGCTTGTGGTTGCAGTAAGCTGTTTGACTTGGTACTGAACAACATTATGGTTAAAAATAACACTATGCAATATCCCTAATATGCCAAACAAGCAGTTCGAGAGAGCTGCCCGATACACATCAAAGTAGATGTCATTAAGAAAGAAATGTGGAATGAGGATGTTTTTAGTTGACTACAGGGACCGTGGTTCTCCAATGATAATCAGACTTTTTATTGATACTCTGGATGTAAATGCAAATATTTCTGCCAGTAAAAGCCCATTCTCATAAAGATAGGTGAACTAGTAATAATGTTGAGCTAGGATCCAGTAATATTGCAATCTACTTGCCAAACTACAAACCACTGTGTCACTATGAGAGCACAAGGATGAAGAGTCTCGGAAATGAGATTAGCAGGGTATCGGTCAGAAGGTCTCTTTCTACGGCTCTGCAAGTTTGCTCTGACACTGGTATGTCACTTGCCAACTGTTCTGCACAGCAAATGGGATATGTGTCAAGACACATCTCTCCATTCTTGCAACTTGGCTTTTTGACAAGAGGAGCTACTGTAATATTGCTTTTGAGACTGCAACGTGTGGTGAAAATACCCAAAAGGTCAGTGGCCCTGCCTCAGAGCAGTCTAAGAAATTTCTTATATCACTTCCATTAAAATTCCTGAGCGTTTTGAAAACCCAGAGATTCAACACATAAATCTACCTCAAAAATAAAAAGTTACAGTATATTAGCTGTCTATCTCCTTTGAGCTACAGTTTGAACTTTACGATTTGCAACTGTATCTTCCCTGAAATTGGGATGATCTTAAGGTCTGCCACTCAACAATGACAGAAGTTAAGGGCCCAGGATTTTTGCCCCAAGACAACTAACAATTTTTGTGGATACCGTCCTGAGATGGGGGGATTATCCTTTTGTTTTCTAGACAGATGAAGTCTTTTGGAAGGAAGAAAACAAGACACGTCTTGTTGCTTAGAGGTCAATAAAAGGAGAGACAAATGCACCTTTCCAGACTTTGATATTAGGCATCTTTTCTGATCAGATGCCTCATATTGACAAGACAGACTACCTCCTTTCCCACGAAGACATGTTTCCTCACTGCAAAGAAGAGATTTCTCATTTGCTTTATGAACACAAGACTTTGGCATGTGTCTTGGCTAACCATTTGTGAAATGTGCCTTTCTAACTGCCTGCTCTTTAAAATATGCAGTAGCTCAAATGAGTCAATAAGAACAATAACTTTGTTGCATCAGGAATATTTTTAAAAAAAGTTGTAATTGCTATCTTTATCCTGTACTTCATAGAAATCAGGCTTGTGTGTGGATTTCTTACTATCTCACTTGGTTACAAACTGAAATGTAAGTTTAATGCATGAAATATTTATTTATTTCCTTCAGGTAAATCTCCCTGTCTCAGTTTGAATCTAGATTAATTGTATTTTACAGTACAAAGTATTTATCCATTTGTTCTACCTTCTGTTATGCATCATTCAGACTAATGGGTGTTACGGCAGGACCGGACAGCTGCATCTGAAAATTTTGCCTCAGGAGTCTGCCTGTGTCTTTTAAATGAAATAAAGGTAGCAAGGGATCAAACTGAAAATGGAAGCAAAGTAAATCAGTGCCCTCATGACAGGAAATGCCTAACAGAACTCTTATTCTGTGGATAATTGGTTTCCTTTATGCATAATACATTAAAACTCCATCAATCTTCAAAAATTTCTGCTAATCCTCAAAGCATCAAATAGTAGATCTTTTGAATTTATATTTTTAAAAGCAAATGTCATAGTACATTTCAATCAGCAAATAGTCATATCAATTTTAACAAAGAAGTTTCAACTGTTACAGATTTTATATCATTCTTCTCTGTGAAGAAAATTGGATATAGAAGTTGCTTAACTGCCTTTAGACAAGAAGAGAGAGAGGATCAGTACCAGCAAGCAAGACAGAAGTTCTTTTCTGTGCTTCACCGATGCTGTCTTTCACACTGTAGTCTTAAAACTTGATAACTGGACACATTCATTAGTTTCGAAATAAAAATTTAGTATCCAAGTCATGGGGAAGTGAAAGGAAAGAAACATACTTTTTCCTGCTTCTGGTTAGGTATCACTTTTGTTGACATTTCAAACTTTCCAAAACATTGCTTTAAAAGACATTATTTTGTTTGGGGCATGTTTCTTATCATCTTGGCACAGAACATGTTCTGATCAGCACAGGGAATAAATTAACTTGGTAGCCACCTAATTGTTGTCACTTTTCATGGAGGATATTAATATGGTCAGCCTGCCTTATTCTGCTTGTAAGCAACTACTTTTGATAGTGTGAATCATCTTTGATAAAACTCCCAACATTATATCCTTTCCTTCTCTTATTACCTGATGGTAATATTAGTATTCATTGAAATAAAGAGAAAACTTTCGGTCACAGCAGAATCAAGTTATCAGCTCCTGGTTGCCATTTTTTTGTACCATGTATGAGGTTTTTCTAACCTGTATCAGGAAAATAGACAAAGATGATAGAGAAGTGTGAGAAAGAAGGATTTTCATGTAACATTCAAGTTATGCATTACAAGATGATCCATGTGGTTTTGTGATGACTGACTGTGTGTGGGCTAGTTGGCAAAGAAAATAGTTTTGAATTTTGGATGAGATCATTTAGATACAGCAAGGAGCTTACAGTCAACACAGTCTAGGACAAAGTGCATATAGAATTTAAGAGACCATTCTCCCAGAATGGAAAAATCTGTTATGAAGTAAGAAAGACATTTTTCAGAGTAAGATCATTCATTGGAGAGACTTCCCCAGAGACATGGTAGAGTCCTCATTGCTGGAAGTTTTCAAAGTGTAGTTGACCAGGGTGCTAGGTAATCTCATCTAGGCTTTCCTTCCCTTAAAATGTTGGATCAGATGAACTTTTGAAGTTCCTTTCAACCTGAGCTGTCCTATGACTCTATTTGAAAGAATAAATACACAAATTTGCCACTATTTCTTCCATGCATCTAATGTAACAGTATGGCACTAGTCCCTGTGTACACATTTCACGAACCATGCTGAATACCTGCAAAACTTGTGTAAGAGATCTATAGAAACTACCCGAACTGGATAAAAACAACCTTAAAATGGTGAGGGGAAAAGAAAAAGTAATTAAAAGCTCTTCCATTTGACAAGAAATAAAAGTCCAATGTACAACATGCAAAGAGCTTCACTAGTACTAGGTTACAGTTTTATCAACCAGACAGAGAAAAAATAATGCAGCTGTAACTGCAAGCAAACAAAAGAAAAGTAACCTGCAAATATTTTTGCTCTTGCAAGTAATCAGTCATTGTCACAGTTGTTCTACCCTTTTTAGCAGAGTCCTAATTGCCAGGGGACAGGCTTTGGTGAATACATATTACTAGAAGTAATACAGTGGATGGGTGGAATACATTCCGGCCTTCTACTTAGAGCAGATAACCTCTTGCTGCCTTCTTGCATTACACTAGGACAGGTCTATCACACCTCTAAGACCAGTTCTCGCTCCTGATATTCGCTGCATTTAACCATGTCTTTATTATATGCACATGATCTGTAAAAAAGCAATTCCTTACTGAAGTAAGTATCTAACAGATATAATCAGCAAAATAATACAAAATGTTATCTACATACTCAACCCTTAGTCTTCCTGGAAACTTCTACAGTGAAAAAACTCTAGCTAAAAAGGCAAATTATTGTAGATCTAAACCATAGTTACTTGAGATTATTGTGTAGAGCAAATCTTCTGACAGACTTGGTAGATAAAACAGCCAGGAGAAATTAATTTAGCATTTTTGCCATCTCACATGAAAATACTCGTGAAGTTTGACATATATCCCTTGCCTTGTACTTTAAATGAAAATCTTTTCATCTGTCCACTAGTAGATGTTAACTATGTTATCACCACTGGTTTTGTACTGAAGAATTGTGTGGATGCGTATGGCAAATAGGAAGAAACAATAAAATGGGAAGATGCATCTTTGTTAAGAGTCTTGAAAATTGACTTTGCCTCTCCCCTCTTTTCCTGGATCATTTATTACTAAATTATCTCACCTCTGAAATCTTTCATCTTTACAGGTAAAACCCATCTGATGTTAAAGGGCCTGGAATTCAAAGTTACAGAAATAAAATCATTCACTTTTCAGCAAATGAAAATAGATGCATTTTAAATCTCACTCTTCCATATGCAGTGCTGTTAGGAATCTGTAACCTACCTGCACTGCTTGTTCTTTTCCTGTGAAAACATAAAAATCTAGCTGAATTCAGCATAGTGTTAGTATTCAAATAAGTAAATGTTCAATTGTTTTTTAGACACCTTTTTCAAGTTTGTCTGTAGCAATGCCTGGTCAGTGTAGAATTAAATTATTGTGTCAACAGAGTATCTAGTGTCCTAGAAATCTTTTATTAAAGGGCTGAAGATGGTGTGAAAAATATATTGCAAAATGGGACTACTTCCTCTTCTTTTATTGTGGTCTTTCTTCAAAGTTTTCTGTAATAGATTGGTTCCTTGAATAAAATATAATAAAATGTTTATAAAATTCTGCTAAATTGGTATCTCCACTACTTTATCTGAGAAAATATCAGTACTGTAATCTGTAAAGGTACAAGATATTATGTAAAATAAATCTCATTAACAGACTTTATCCTTTACACCTTAAGACAGCAATTATGAGGAGTCTTTCCTCCCTACTGTTTCATCAATATTTCCATTTGATAAGGATGTAGTACCTGGTGATTCCCAGCTGTAGAGATGTAACCTTTTAGATAACAAATGCCACAGCCAGAAAACTCTGAGTAAAGGTATCCTTCAAAAGTAATGTACTTGATATGAAGTACTTAGGAAGTCAGTGTGGCTTTTCTGTTTACATGAGATGGCAGATTTCTCATCTGCCACAGAATTAACTTATCATGCTCTGCAATTCTCATCAGGCTTCCTTGACTTTTGGTACTCAGACTACAGTAATACCATTGTCACTGCTTATTCTGTCTCAAATTTTAAAATTTATTGAAAATGTATTGCCTTATAATTTACAATTTTATAATTTTATCTGAAAATATATATTTAGCCAGTTGAATTATCCCAACCTTCTGGAGTAGTCACAGACAGAAACTCATACATTGCTCAGACCTTTGCAATGGAGTACTCCACTCTTTCCCTCTAGAAGTTTCATTGGACAAAATACAGCCAAAGTATAAATCTATTTTGAAACCTTAAGCACCACCTAAACACCAGAGGATACAATTACACCAAGGCCCTGAAACTCACAAAAATAATTCCTTTCACTTTTGAGTTTTTTTGATTGGTTGTGGGTTGGGTTTGCTTTTTTTTGCGGGGGGGGTTCTGGGGGTTTTTTGAGCATTTTTTTCTGGGCGGTTGTATAGGGTTTTTTGAGCAACATAACTCAATAACATTGTGCTTACAAATTGATCATAGGCTAGATATTACAACACTGTACCATTTCTCTCACAAAGTCTTGTTAAAGACAGATATTGGGGGATGTATTGGTAAACACAGGCAGATTATTATCATCTCTTGAGCTTTCTTTACTACTAGCTTCCATATGAAGGAAAAGATGGTTATCAGGGGGAGTCCACGTGGATTCACTAAGGGGAAATCCTGTTTGACCAACCTGATAGCCCTCTGTGAGGGCAAAACTGGCTGGCTAGATGAGAGGAGAGCAGCTGATGTCATCTACCTTGACTTCAGGAAGGCTTTTGAAACTGTCTCCAATAACATCCTCATCAGAAAGCTCAGGCAGCGTGGCTTGGATGAGTGGACAGTGAGGTGGATCGAAAGCTGACTGAAAGAATGACAGAGCCCAGAGGGTGGTGATCAATAGCACAGAATCGAGTTGGAGGCATGTGGCGAGTGCAGTTCCTCAGGGATGGGTTCTGGGGCCAGTCTTGTTCAACATCTTCATCAACGACCTGACTGANTTTGCCACTGCTTCTTCTCAGAGGGAGGGCCTCATCACACTTCCCACTGCTACACTGTGGGGTCTCTCACACGGGAGACAGTCCCTCACAAACTTCTCCTACATCGGTCCTTCCCATGGGCTGCAGCTCCTCACAAACTGCTCCAGCATGGGGCGTCCCATGGAGGCAGCTCCTCACACCCTGCCCAGCGTGGGTCATCCACTGGGAGAAGAGTCCTTCAGGTACTGACTGCTCCAGCTCGAGTCCCTCACAGGATCACAAGTCCTGACAGCAGACCTCCTCTGGTGAAGGCTTCTCTCTTCCCAGGGGCTCCTAGGCCCTGCCAGGAACTTGTTCCAGGATGAGCTTCCCACAGAGTAACAGTGTCCTTCAGGCAACCACCCACTCCAACATGGGGTCCTTCACAGGCTGTGAGTGGGTCTCTGCTCCCCAGTGGCCTCCATGGACTGCAGGGGCACAGCTGCCTCACCATGGGCTGCACCACAGGTCACAGGGGAATCTTCCTTCCAGGGCCTAAGCACCTCCTCCCCCTCCTTCTCCACTGACCTTGGTCTCTGCGGAGATGTTTTCACATTTTCACTCCCTGTTGCTGCTGCAGTTCTACAACTGTGCAACTTCTCCACTATGTTATTCACAGAGACATTACCTCCATCACTAATTGGCCACGTCGGGGCCAGCTGCGGGGTCCATCTTAGAATTGACTGGCATTACCCCTATCAGCTACAGGGGAAGCTTCTGGCAGCTCTTTGATTAAAGAAGCCACACCTGTAGCTGCCCTGCTGCCTAAAAAACCTGGTTCAGATAAAACCACTACAACTCTGCACCTTAGCCCACCAGAAATGGAATACATAGGCCTTGTGGATATGCTACAAGTTCTCTTTTAGAAGACAAAAAGGACAGAAGCCCCTGAATCAAGCAGCAAAGCCAGATGGTTTGAACACTAAATATGTGTAGCATTCATTATTATTAATTTAGAGCTGTTATCTTTAAGCAGATGGTTCTAGTGGAGCAGTTATTTGTTTTTAGCCTAACTGGGGCAAGTGGTAGATACTTAAATAAAAAATAATGAAGGGAAACTGTCCAGGACAAGAAATTAGGATTGTTCTAAACAAAGAAAGTGGGTTGGTAATGACCCAAATTTTTCGTCATCTGTATCCTCTTTCATGGCCTTCATAAAATCAGTTGCTCTCTCTGTCTTCTTCTGCACATCCCAGAACCACAGCTGGCACCAAATTTTATTGGTTTTGTCGAAGAAGAACAGGTCTGAAGACTGAGCAATCAGAAGTGTACCATGTGGAGCAATCCTGGAATCCTGAGAAGGCTGTGCTAAACATGTCTCTGCAAAGCTCTTCCTTTTAGCTGTGGTGTTTGTTTTTTGTTGTTTTTTTTTTTTTGGTTTGTTTTGTTTTTGTTTTTTTTTTTTAATTACTTGTATCACATCTATCTGACTGAAGATAAGTTCCTTAAAGCAGAAACTTGTTCTAATTATAAAACACAAAGCACTCTATAAATTTAAGAATGTACTATGAGAAGTAACTGCATTGGTCACTAGTTATGCTTTCTGGTTTTATTCCAGTCAGTGAAATAAAAAGACAAAAGATTCCCAACAGATCAACTGAAATAAACCCATTCAGTCTTTCCTCCTGGTTTACTCCATGTCAGCTTAAAGAAAACAATCACAATTCTTTTGCCTAGAGGCTAGCAGGAAAGAAAGGAGGCATATTTCTCAGGATCATCTGTATGGTGGGATCTGGAGGCTCTGTGTATGTGGCAGAAAGTGAAGATTAGGGACAGGTGAGCCTTTACAACATAGTTACTAAGAAGTATTCCCAAGCCAACCAGGCTGCTGTCTTGAAGTTTATAACCATGAAATAGCTGCTAACATCCTACAGCCTCTAGGAAAAATGTCCTCTAATCCCCATGAAATTACACTTCACCAAGGCTGTGGATTAAGAGTGAAAGGAAAATAGCATATAGTGCAGGAGTAGACATGCTAGGTCAAATTCACCATGTGGGAAACTGCATCAGTTAAAATGAAAGGAAGTCTAACTTGTTCTGCTTTTTTTTTTTGTAATGAACATACGCTGTGCAACACATAGACTGTAAGACTGGTACTTCAAAAGTTACATAACTGAATAAAAAAGACAAGGCATGAGCTTTGACATTACAGAAAGATAATAAATAGGAATGCTGAAATTCCTGCAGTAATCAAATAAACCAGCACAGCTTGCATTAAAATAAATCCCCTGCTGCTAACTCTGAAAGACAACATGAGCACTGTGATGCATGGAGTGGGACACAAGAAAATGCTGAGAAATAAATCACAATACAAGAAAATTACTTCATAGGAAAAATAGTCTTTTCACTACAAGACTCTACAACATTCTTTAGTCAATAATAGGTAGACCATACATAGGTATCCCAACAACTTCATGCCACAAAAATATGTTTACATCAGCAATCAAACCAACCACAACTGTTGCCTCAGAGTTGAGCTCAGACTGTCTGTGCCCTAATATCTCTTCTCCTGTTTATTCTCCCAAGCTGTAGTTGCCACTGACTTTTTCTTCTTTGAATTCTTCTCTACTTGACGACACCAGTTACACCTTTGTAGTCCTCATTTTTTGTTGCAAACTGCTTATTATGATAGCTGCCTAAAGAATTCTGTGTCTTTGCAGTTGCATCTAAGGATGCACTTATCTAGGAGCAATCAGCATGGTGCCATCTGTGCAGAATAAAAAAAACTATTCTTGATGGTTAAACAGTATAGAGTAGAGCCCCAAAGGACAGCTGAGGCAGGAAAAAGTTGCATAAAGAGAGGTTTACGTTAATGCCAGAGGCAGACTCAGCATTTAATGTTTTCCACAGATTATTCAGTCTGACAGGTCTACAGGTAGGAAAAGTTAGCTGAGAGTGACAGGGAAGCATTAGTAGGTGTGAGGAACATCCCACAGGATGCAAGATGAGGAGGCCACTTAGCAGAGTGAAGATAAAGCTATATGTTATACTACACAACATATATCTACTATGAATGAAGATAAGACTTGAAAACTGGTTTCATCGTCAAGAATTAAGGGAAGAGGTTACAAAATTCCATACAGACTTTAAATTCTTAAACTCTGTCTTATACAATAAAGAATGGTTCTAGTAAGTCGTGGAAGGAAGCGTTTGAGAAAAAAAAAATAGCCTGTAGGGATGACCACATGGATTTTTCTCTATTGTTTGTTTGTTTGTGTGTTTGTTTCACCAGAACAAATAGGTTAGCATAAAAGATTTCTTTATCATAGTGTCAAGATTCAGGAGTAGCCCTAGTCTTTGAGGACAGGAAAAAATTGATACCAACCTCAGGGAGTCAAGCACGCGCTACCAGTGCAGAAGGAAACCCAAAGATTAGGTTTCAGTGACACTAATGTCACAGCTTCTAAGGATTTCTAAGAGGCTAGTAATGGCCTGTGGTATTAATCTGAACCTGAGGCAAATGTCTTAGGAGCAAAAAACTTTTCACCATCCACCTCTTCTGATACCTAATGCTATTGCTTTACCATGAGACCCTGGTAGCAAGGCAAAGACTTGGATTGCACCCTGCAACCAAAGACTTGCAAGAGATGTTGAAGTTCTTAGAAACTGAGTGCTAAACAGCAAGTGGAACATCCAAAATATCCCAATGCTAAAAGCCATTGGGAATATGATAAATGCTATACTCCAATCCTTTCTTTAAATTAAAGCTAATTTTCCCCTTTCATAGATTAGAGAGGCCTGTAGTTAAGAAATATCTCTGGTTCACTGAAAGGGGACAGGATGAGGGTTGGATGTGGCTACTTATTAAACATGAGATAATAACATTTTGCTGCAGATCTGATTAAGACTCTAAGGACACTGGCAATCCGAATGGCTTAATGTGATTTCCCAGTATGAAAATGTAAAAGTACTCTTAGGATTTAGAATCAGCATTTCTGGTGTCCTGATTTTTTTCTTTTCTTTTTATTTCTGCCTTATAAATAGTTGTTTAAGAAGAAAACCACAAACACTAAAAGTTAAATTCCATGTCTTTTGTATCATGGAACTTAAGAAACAAGAGAGAAGTGCAAAAATCTTTCTTAAGGGTAAAAGTTTATTCTCTTCAGTGCTTTCCATGGAGAAACTGTGTTGAGTCATCTTCATTATGGCACAACAGAACATTACTTCAGACCTAAAATGATTAGTGGTATGAGTCAGTTCATCAATTGTTTTAGATCTAAAGTCATGTTCCAGCATTGTCATGTAATGCAGTAGGCTTAACTAGCTGGGGAACTGGACAGAAAGGTTAGATAAGGAGAGAAATGTAGCTCTCATGGATATTTCTTCATAAAAAGAAGAGCCATGTGTTTCCCACCTTTGTGCTGTACTTATCATTTTTATTTTTAAAACACACATGGAGTTCTGTCCTTAGTTCCACTATACTTGAAGAAAAGAGTTATCAAATTATTCATTAAATTTCATACAGTTATTTCTAACATTTTAGAATATTTCAGCAAAACCACAAATTTACCAAGAACCTTGTTTGAAGAAAAGATCAAAGAAATGGGCCTGAAAAGCTTGGTACCTCAATTCTGAGGCAATGAAAATAACAAATAATAAAAGCATGTAAGAAAAAAGACGACATGGAAGAGTATAAAGTAAACAGATATTGAAAGGTAATGAGTTCCCAAATAATGTATATAGAGCTCTTGACAGAGCAAAGTAAATTTCTGATTAAATATTTCAGCTTCTGCCTTTAAAATACTCTGTTTCTTCAAAGTGAAATACACAGATTTTTTAATTGTTCTCATTTGTGATTTCCATTGCGGTTGGCTAAATTATGGTAATTTCATGCATAGCAGTTCATACTTGACAAATCTGTCAAGATAATACTCAATAAAAGCAAGGACAATTTGGTGCTCATTCATAACTACACTCCCACTTTTACTAAACCAAGATTATCTTCACGATTTAATTTCAATCATCTGATTTTTAGCTCTGATAATAAGGCAGATCCCATTCTTTTTAGCCTCTTTTGCATTCATTATAAAACAGCACGTTCCAAACTGTTTCCTTGTGAGTAAATTCCAATTCTTGCCTGCAAATCTCCACATACTGGGGTGTGTCTCTAGGTGAGGCTGAAGATTAAGACAAGAATTTACCAGAGCTTCACAGCAACAGAGTTGATGAAACAGTAGTACATTACTTTAGCTGAGATCAGAGCACCACTCTCTGGACAAACTTTTGCAGTATTCCTGTGCAATTGTTCCTTAATGTTCTGCCACATTTCCAGAATGACTAAAGAGAAGATGTCATATCTTCAGCACTGGCTACTTTTCTGCCAAATCTGCTTCCTTTGTGTAGCATTAATCTCAAAGCAGACATGTATAGAACTGGTAGAAACCACTGTCTTTAGTTAGCTGCTCTTTTTTCTGAGCTGATCTTTTTTCTGGATGCTTAGTGCTTTGAGAATAATCGTATCATATGAAAGGCTTAGCAGTTAGAGTAGAAATTTAAAAGGGAAAAGGATGTTTTTCTCTCTCATCCTTGGAGAAAGACAAATTTTCTTTAGCAGAATCAAAATATTTTTCTTTTCAGCCTTGTCCTAGGATGTATTAAAAACAGATCAGTCTGAACTTGTACGTTTTTCAATGGCACACTGATGTTTTACTGCTTACATACATTTAATGCTGAAATGTCTGAAAAAAAAAGACCTAAGGTTGGCTGCTTCAACAGTACTGTTAGTGGCACTTTTTATGACCTACCATGAAAAAAATTAGAAAATCAATAATGAAAGAATGGCACAAAGCAGAGTGTAAATCGGTTCAAAGCTCTGTGAAATCAGATTTTTGCTGCTGATGCTAGCTACTAAACTATTTGTGCATGAAGGACAGAGGTATAATGACCATTCCCATGAGTACCACAGCAGTGTTTTGGAACAGAAATTGTCTTTTTGAGAATGAAAAATATGGAGATGGGATGATATATTATGAGTAGCAACGCACTACAGCATCATGAAGAACAGGTAATATGAAGCACAGAAAAGATGTGAAAATAGGACAGTCAGTGAGTGCACCATGGTTGAGTTAACAGGTGATATGAGGTGGTTTGAGAAGACAAAGAAGATAATGGACCAGTTCTTTAGTCGCTGCAAAGTCCTATAAACTCATTATAGTCAAGGGAAGCATAACAGTTCTCCTCTTCCCTTCATGACCACACCCAGGGTATAAAGCGTATGCTGTACATATGTAAGGATGTTAAGACAAAGCCTTGAACACTAAATAAAGACCTTAAAGCTGGGTTCAGTGGATGGACAGCCAACAAGCCTGCTGGAAGTGGGAAGGTGAAATATAGAAGCAACAGAGAAAGCCTAGGTTTCTCAAGGGACAACTGAATAACGTGAGGGATGTTATCCATTGAGCATGACAGGCAGCCATACTGAACAGTTATAATTTAATTTTCCATTTTCTTGAGAACAAGAAGGATAAAAAACTGTCTTATAACCCAATCACCATTAGCACATATTCAACAGGACAGCTAACATATTCCAGCTGTTCATGACAACCACCTCCAAACCCTATCGTGCTCTCATCACAGAGGGTTTTACTCAAGTACTTGAAAATTTGTAGTCTTGGTTCATGTGGACACTTTTGGAATCTGACTCAGAAAAAAAGCAAACCAAAGCTGACTAGTGCCAAACTGTGAATGAGCACATAAGTACACAATGAAGGAAAAGGCATTTGCCTCTGAAGATTATAAAAGAGGGTATGAATAAAGGACTCTGAAATAACAAAGTGGTATTGAAAGGAAGGGGAAGGAAGAGAAGTGCTTTGAGAGCTGGGATTATTTATTTCACTAAAATTAAAGTTTATTCAAATTAATTTGGAAGGATTTTACTTCTATGCGACACGGAAGTAATGAAAAATATATTTATTCATATGTGTACCAACTGGTATGTTTGTTTTCTTTTAAACATAATAGAAATTTGATTCAATCCTTATGCCTCTAAAATGAGTTTAGAAGTCCTAGTTCTGTAATTTTGCATGTGTGTGTGCATATGCAGTCTTGGAGCTATATGAGAGAGTTGACCAAATGTCTTGCGATTAATTACCTTTACCTTCTTTTCCTCCAGATGAATTCAACTGTATGAATAAGGATTTACCATCATACCTATCTCCATCTCTAAACTCTAATCTAAGGTCTTCTCAAAGCTCAGATCAGAACTGATGAATAACATCACCTCTATGTCCCTGTATATCCAGTCACGTTTCAGACGCCCTTTTATACAAGCAGTGAGAGAGTGACTAAAAAACCTTTTTGAAAAAGATAACCTCATTAATGACTTAAATCTGATGTCTGGGAAGAAAGAAACAAATAAGATTGTAAAGAAAACAGAGAGACAGAAATGGATTGCAGCTGAAGCAGTTATCTAACTTCACACAGCAATAGGCCAAATGATATTTCTTATAATACTAAAAGGAGTATAACAGCACTGAATTACCCAGAGAGTTTCATTCCTGATTGTATGTATGGAAGCCCAGGTTGCTGTGTGTTTACCTTTCTTTTGCTGCTGATGTACTTGAGGAAACTCTTCTAGTTTTCACTTCTCTTGCCAGGTTTAATTCCGAAAGAGGTTTAGCCTTCCTGGCTTCATCCCTACATGCTCTGGCAACATTCTTATACTCTTCCAAGTGGTCAGGCCCTTTTTCCACTTTCCTTGAGTCATACATCTTTGTTCATCCACACAGGTCTCTCACCTCCTTTTCCTGATTTTCTGCTTGTGTGTGCCCAGTAGTTTCAACACACATCATTGTTCTTCTGCCATTTTCTTCTCAGCAAGGGCCAAATGTTCGTGAAGATTTATGGGCTTCATTTCTTATGTCAGATCCCATGTGTGAAGTCTCACTGATGTTGAAGTTTCAATGTCAGTTCCTCCTGTTTTCAGAAACTCCAAGAATGGATGCTGTCTGACTCCTTTAGAATTACCATCTGCTGTATGTTTAAACAGCATGATTTTGGCCTGTGACAGCTTGCTCTGTTCCAGAGAATTTCCATGTAGTCTTTAGGAGAGAGCAGGGGCCAGAAGTCATGGTCCAATATGCATTTTGGCTATGGTCTACATGCAATATAGGTGAAAAATACCAATGCAAACCATTTTAGACTTGCATTACAAATATCCCTACAGAGCATACAGTGTTTTAAAGCACAGATTACCCCTTGAAAATCTGAGTTTGGATCAAAAAAGAAATACAAGTTTTGTCTCTTAGAAATATCAATATTGTAGACAGGGCAAAATAAATCTAAGCAAAATAAACTGTTGTTTTTCTGTTCTCTAATAAATATATTACCTTTTTTTCTATCCATTAGCAAAATATTCCTGTTATAAATGTAGAAACTGAGCAAAATGTGTAAGCAAATATAATTTAATTAACTGCAATAGAACTCTTGTCCACTTACATTATTGGTATATTTGGATCTCTGAGCCTTTAAAAAAATATATTCCATCTACTCTTTTAAATTTAATTTAGCCATCTTTATACAGTGCAATACAATTCTTTAAAGTAGATATATATTTGAGAGAGATATTTTATTTGAGATACAACTTTACACACAGCCTCTCTACAGAGCAACTTTCAAAATTCTTTATACTAGGAAAAACTACCTGACAGGAGAGTTAGACAATTAACTGAAACACTAAATCCTGGGAGTTATCAAGCTTCTACCAGCAGCCACAGCATCACTGTGAGAACACATCAGCTGTAGATGCTCATGTAGTATTACAAATCTCATGAACTGAATTTGTAAGACATTGGCACTGACAATACTCCATACCAGCATCTCACTCAGCCTCTCGTCTCCTGCTGTCAAAAACAGGGCAGGTTTCTGGCTACTTTGTTTACAAGGAAAATCCAACAAGTATAAAGACGCATGTAAACCTAAATCACATATTCTGCAAAAACAATTACTGTAGACTTTGGGGTTTTTGTTCAGCAACACATAACATTGATGTGTCAGTCCTGTTTCTGTTTTCCACAGATAAAGCAGGACAAATGGGGGTGTATTATAAATTATACATTCTACTATTAATATCTCAGAAAGTGTGACAGCCAGTATCTTCCACAAGAAGAACAGAAATTTAAGGAAGCTTATTCAGTTCCCATCAAGAAGAGTCTTAACAGTGTGATACACCAGCCTAACCAGAGTACACTCAGTCTTACTTTGAATATCTGATGAAAAAATGTGACCAGAAACTTGGTTCACATGGATGACCTGTATTTTGAGGGAAATATTATGGAAGAGTACTTCCTTGAACATTTAATCATATTTTAGCTTCTTTATTCCTTCAAGCTTATAGATATTTGATATAAATGTGAAGCCTCTGATGTGTTTTACAAAATATTTACTGTGTGGCTGTACTTCTCTCAGAGTAACTTCAGAAAAAAAAATGGTCTCTCCAGCACATGTATTGAAAATTAGATGTAAAATTAAAAGCATAAACTAAGACAAGACATAATATAAGAAAGTCCGATCTTTAAAGTGCTTCTTCAAGGAAACAGTTTGAATCAATAGCAGAACAGCACCATGCTCATTGATTTGAAGATCACTACATCTTTGCTCTTGCAGTGTTAGAAAGGATGCCTGCAGCAGCCCTCACAAGATACCTTCCTGGACAAGAAATTTTCTCCATATCAAAGAGTTCCTTTGACACTAAGTACAACTCTAGAACCTGTCATATTTGTTACCTGTGGTTTTAATTTCTTCTCAACCTGTGGGACAAGTAAGAGTAGATAAAAGTTTCTGCTTTGTCCTTGGGGAAGCATTCAAAGTCTATTAAAACTTCAGAATTTGTAAGCAAAATATTATCAAGCATTGAAACATGTGAAATGGGTATATACATTGACTGACATACCTAAAACAAGAAAAAAGGTAGATAAAAATAAAAAGTTCTTAACGGAAACAGGTTGTAAAGTCATTCCCTGCTACAAAACTGTTATCTGACTACATCCAGGCTGTGCTCAGGAGATGCCTTTGCAATATACACAGACATACTGTGTTGTTTCTGACTGAGAACCATAGCAGCCCTTACAGTGCTGTGTCTCCTATTGGTAGCCAAAGACATGTATCGACAGTATATCAGTGTTTTGGCTACTGCTCACATGGGATCGAGGCAGTCTCTCCAACGTGTCTTCTCCCACTTTTACCAGTAGGCTGGGAGTGGGCAGGATGCTGGGAGGAGACATGGCCATGACAGCTGACCCAAGCTGGCCAGGAGATATTCCATACCGTATGATATCAGCTCAGCAATATAAACTCAAGGAGAGAAGCAGGAAGAGGGTGTATTCATGATTTGCATTTGTCTTCCAAAGCAGCCATTATGTGTACCAAAGCCCTCCTTCTCGGGAAGTGCCCAGACATAACTGCTAATGGGAAGTAGAGAGCAACATTTTTGTTTGCCTTGCTTTCACACATGTGGTCTTGCTGTTACTTTTTTTAACTGCTTTTTTCTCAATACATGAGGCTTCCATCTTATTTTTCTCCCCTCCCTGGCTTGCTGAGAAGGGAGGTGATAGAGCAGCGTGGTGGGCATCTGACATCCAGAAAAACTACCACACACACAAAACAACATCTCTCTTACTCAGAAAAAGCTGGTATCAGTCAGGCTTCAGCTACATTTGTCAGAGAGCTTGAGTT
>WBNH01012217.1:48768-70014 GCA_013401255.1 Urocolius indicus
AAAGAGAAGAAATAAAAAGTATTTTTAAAGCCTGTCAGTAGGATACTAATAAATGGTAGAGACAATCAGTCAGCTCTTAGGAGGCTCCAGAAAATGCAGAAGTGCTGTTTCTTCCTTTTGGAGAAAGTTAGACCATGATAGGGTAGCCATCATTTTTATTGAGTGTTAAGCTGATATCAAACAAATTTTAAACAATTTGCCTTTAGAGCAAAATGAAAAAAAAAAGAATGGTGTAATGCCATGTGTTAGGAGGAGGAAATAACAAATAAATAAAGATTACCTTGTGCAAGTGCCACAGAACAAAACATTGACTCCCACACTGAAATTTTTCTACTTCATTTACAGTATCCTTGGAGATACTAAAACCTGATTGGTCATAGATCTGACCAATGTGCTCTGGCTGACTTTCCTCTGAACATGGGGATTGTACCAGACCTCTTCAAAGACCTCTTCCAACCAATTAATTTTTGTCGTTCTGTGAAAAAAAAATGTTTAAACTGTCAGTTTTCTTAAAATCTTGCTAACTAGTGACATATAGTTATACAGAATGTAGTTTTCAGGTTCAATACCGTTATTATATACTTAATAATGCAGAATAGTTATAGAAAGAGATAAAAAATAATTTTAATTTTAAGTTCTTATATACTTAATAATGCAGAACAGTTATAGAAAGAGATAAAAAATAATTTTAATGAGTCAAGAACGTGAAAAAAATATTAGCACATAAGTAAAATTTTGAAAATTTTGTGATCCAGGATCATTAGACTTCTGTCTCAAGATTTCTGAAATATTATGGTTTAAAACATTATTACTGAGGCAAAATACTTCGTAACTAGCATACTTACGCACAAATCAGAAACTTTGCTTTAAATCAGATAAGGGAAACTATTATATAAAAATAGTGTGTAAAACAGATGTAGGATGTCCCAAAGCCTAAATGGAAGCAGATGTTTTAAACAATGCCTGATTATATGAGAGTTGTTGCCCATTAGTTTAGACTGTCTTCTGTTCTTGGATGATCTGTAAACACCAGCCTTCTTTTAAGATTAACTTTTAAGCATAAAAGGGAAAAAATATACCAATTCTTTAGACTCATACAATGGGAACACTTGCTTGTTATTTAAGGATGGAATTTCTACATCTGTTTGACAGCTGGCCTGCTCTTCGACTTGCTTTAAAAGCATGTACATTTCACAGTCATTCAGAGACTGTTACCCAAATAAGAGAATTCTAGGAGATTTCAAACTGTATATTTATTTTGGCATGGGGCTTTGCAATTCTTTACAAGAAGGATACTTCAGCTCATAAGTAGCTTGTAGAACTTGTTGTAGAGCATATGCTCTCTTTCTCTGGTATCGCTCTAGATAAATTAATTAGTAGAAAAGGCTTTATGAGAAAAAACACCAAATAGTTATTAAAAGCAGCTAATGCAAACTACCAAGTGCCAAAGAATGTCTTTATCTTTCTTCTCTTTAAATTGAATGACTGTGTTGTGCTTGTGTGGAGCCATTTCTGGTAACAGGGAATGGACTGTAAAGATGGCTCCTATAAGAAATTGATTGAATTGTCCAACTCAAAGTCAGACTCACTTTTGAGGCTGAATTTAATTGGTCATCTCCATGGTCACTTTTTAAGAAGAAGAAACCAAAAGATGAGGGTTTTTTTGGAGAGGATGGGGGTGTGGGGGGGGAGATGTTGGAAGGCTGGGATGAGGGACAAATGACCTTGAAGACCTTAAAGTCAGCAAGGAAGGAGAGGAGGAGGTGTGCCAGAACAGAGACCCCTGCATCCCACAGTGAGACCAGGGCTGTTGCCTAGCAACCCACAGAGCTGAGATCCACTGACAGCTTGTGGAGGACCCCATAGTGGAGGGAGTGGCTGTGTCTGAAGGGGCCATGACTCTGTGAAGGTGGTATTGGAGCAAAATGTGCCTGGAGTTCTGCCACCACCAAGGAGGCCTGTGCTAGAGGAGTCTGTGAGGAGCTGCAGCCCTTGGAAAAGGCTCACGCATGAGAGATTCTGTGAAGGACTATCTCATGTCGGGGGGGACCTCACATTAGAGCAGGGGAAGAGTGCTCTGAAGAAACCATCTGCGAGTGACTGACCATAACCTCTATCCCTGCCCCTTTGCACTGCTGAAAGAGTGTAGACATATCAGGAAAAAGTGGCTGAACCTAAAAGCAGGAAGCAGGAGTGGTGGGCGGAATGGGTTCTTAAAGTGATGATTGTATTTTTCTCATCATCCTTCTCTGTTTTTTTGCTTTTTGTTCTATTCTGTTCCTTGTAGGTAGTAGAATAAACTTTCCTACTTTCCTCTCTAAATCAAGTACTGGAGTCTGTTTTGCCTGGCAGTGAGCCCTCTCTGACCTTGTCTCGATCCACAACATCCTTAGGTTTTTGAGGGTTTTTTTGGCTCATATCACTGGAGTATCCAATGTCCTAAGGAGGGTAGGGGGTGTGATGGGCAGTCAGCAAGAGACACATGGTGCTTCATTGCTGGCTGGGCAAAACCACACTACTTTGCGTACAAGGGGAGTTCCTGCAGACCTCATTATGTTTGCAGTATTATACTTTCAGCAGTGAACACAATCAAAGACACACATGAATGCTAGCCTGCTTTTATTATACTCATAAAGAGCAATCCGGGCTCATAAAAAGTGTAGCTGGCAACTTTGTAAAAACATAACAGCTTGTTTGTAGTGGTTTCTCCATATCTATGTAACAAAAGAGTGCTTTACACAAAATAGCTAGGAGCTCTTTATGTTACAACTGCCTATTTGTCACTGTGAAATGAATATTCTCACTGTATTCTAGTTCATAAAGGGCAGAACTGTCTTACCTACTATTCAAAATAAAATGGAAAAAAAGACCCATGTTGGATCTATTATAAGCATTAAGCATTAAAACTATCTGAATAATACAGAAGTCACCTTTAGATAGACGTACTTAAATTCCACTTAGATTGCTTTATACATTTTCTTGTTAATTTTCTANGATGATTGAGTCATTCTTTCCTAGAGAAAAGACACATAGATGAGGTGCTGAGTGACATGCTTTAGTTTAATGAAGGGTTTGGCAGTATGAGGTTAGTGATTGGACTTGATGTCCTTAAATAACTTTTAGAACTGTAATGATTCTTTGATTCTATGTCTAGAGTGCAGTAAGACTCAATCAATACTCTGTTTACAAATACATTAATAAAAACTTTTGCTTTTTCTTTTCTTCATTTAAACATTCTGCCTCCCACAGTTACTCTCTCAACAGTACTTCAGCTGCTTAGATGTCTCCTTTTCTCTAACGGTCCCTTCCAACCCCTACCATTCTATGATTCTATGATTCTATGATATCCTGTTAAGCTAATAGCTGCAAAACAGTCTTCTTAGCTAGTAGCATCACATACATGGCATGTAGTATGGACTCAGTGATGCTCAAGGACAATCATCAGGGCTATCATATCAGAAATCTAAGAAGAATTTTAGTATTCTGGTGTCATTTGAACACAACTATCAAATTGCAATGCTAAAAAGTTAAAGACAAAGCTACAATTAGCTTTTTTATTGGTGTCTTGACATAATAAATAAAGGCCTTTTAAGAGTTAATGAGAAATCACAGAGGAAAGCTGTAGCTCTGCAAGTTATTTCACCATTTCCCCTCTCTTCATCTGTATTGGATCATGTTAGCGTATGAGTCAGTTAATTATGAAAGACTTCTCTGAAATGAATTAGATGAACCCAGAATCTTTAACAGAAACAGATCTTGTGACCTGGAAGAGTTCCCATCATGGTCCAAATAAAGCCCACCCAGATGTGACCACTTCCTTTATTGTATGCCAAAGAATAGGGCAAAACATCAGTATGAACTTCCTCAGCTAAGCATCATTCCAATGTTCATGATGGGTCAGAAAGTGATCTTTTCACTTTACCATTTGCTACTCTGATAAAACAAATCATAAATCACATTAGATCCAGAGATAAACAGATTTAAAATTACTGAGATCAGGAGTTATGCTTTAAAATATTAAAACATGCCTCTCTACTACCATTTCTAAAATATGATGAGGATCTATGGACAAAGTAGCTGTATTAAAGTTGTGAGTCTGATGAAGTTAGGGTTGTAAGGCTGTCCAAAGGCACTATTAGCCCAAGCCTGTTTTCCAGCTTTAGTATTTTTAAAAGTGTACATCATGCAGTTAGTTACCTGGTGAAATGACTGAGTACTTTGGTTATTGGTCTGATCTCAAATTCTTGCACCTTAGTTTCTAGATTCTGATGACTTTGATCACCACTGAACTGAAAATGTGTTACAGTTTGCTGCTTTGAAAGAATGATTGGAAAAATCTACTTTAGTTGGCTTTGATCTTTCAAGGTCCCTTCTGATCCTTAAGATTCTGCCATTCTATGACTGTGAGATAGTCTAGTAGCCTAAGTGGTTAGCTTCACAATTAACCCAATCTATGCTGCAGCTCAGTTCTAAGTAGACAGGGCTATGGTGGTCACGTGTCTCTGGAAGTATTGCTGAGAAGCTCATCTTTTTCATTTCCTCTTCCATTTAGAGGAAGTAAGTAGCTTTGATGCACTGTTATTTTTTTTTTTTCCCATGGGAAACAACATTGTAAGAATACCAAATCAATAAAATCTCTTTTAGTAATTTAGATTACAAACTGACTTTCAAAGCCTGAAAAATTAGCTTTACCTATAGTAAGCCAAATTTTTATTTACCTGGCCAAATTTTCTTCTTTATAACACTAGTTAAAATCAACAAATAATACAAACGATATTAAAATTTTACTTCTCATAAGATTAAAAAAATTAGAGTTATTTTAAAAGATTTTGTCTATCCTTGCTATTCTGTAACAGTGTTCACCTAGAACAATATTGTTAATCAGGATTTCAGTTGATCAGTTGATTGAGTTGTTTTTAAAATGATTACTTAAAAGTTTCCCTTATCTTAGCCTTTTTCCCACCTATCAACTTGATCTGCTCTATTTAAATTTTCCATTAGACTTAACATGTATCTGTTGAGCTTTTTGTTACATTTGACCTAATATGCACGTGTATTCCTTTTGTTCTTTCAAGCAGTACCCCATGAGATTTACTGATGTGATAAAATTCTATTTCCTTGGCCTCAAGGTCATTCAGGAGAATGATGCACATTCATTGTTAGGTCATGATTTCTAGTGAAGACATTGAACAATATCCATCGCCTATTCATTTCATTAATTTTCTACAACTAATTTCTAAACTAATGCCTCCTAGTTTACTAATTACTCCAAAGAGCAGTTAGACATAGTTTTCCAATTAAATGTTTACTTTTTTAAGTAAACATTTAATATCTTGCAAATATTTTTTAATGTATGGAAAATCCTATTTATCCTCTATATCTGTATCTCAGAATCACAGAATCACAAAATGGTAGCAGCTGGAAGGGACCTCTAGAGGTCATCCAGTCCAATTCCCTGCTGAAGCAGATCATCCAGTACAATCCCCTGCTGAAGTAGATTCTCTTCAATCAGGTTGCACAGGAACATGCAGGTTTTGAAAACCTCCAGGGGAGACCCCACAACCTCTCTGGGCAGCCTGGCTAGCAGTCCCTCAATCTCATAAGAAACAAGTTTCTCCTCATGTTCAAGTGGAACTTCCTATCTAGCTTGTGATCACATTATACCAAGCTCCTGTGATCGAGCACTCCCTAGTAAACCAAAACAACAATGGAGTTGGAACTGAAAGTGTTTCAAATCTGATTACATCTTCCATTCTCACTATTAAGTGTAATTAATCTTGTAAACAATTTACTGCTTTTCATTTTCATTCAATGTTACAATGTTCTTCTTCAACTTAAAACTAATTTCTGACAAAAATCATTAGAGGAAACATATTTTTTAAGGATTTTTTGGATATAATTTAACATTTGAAATGCGTAATCTCACTTCATAATTTTTCTGTGTGAAAATTAATTTTCCCTGTTGACTTCTGGGTGATGTATTGACTGTAACTAGTTCGTGCCACATAACCCAAGACTTCCTGCACTTTCTGAGCAATGAGGCGTATCATTTTCAAGCCTTCTCTGATTCAGAGAATTTGAAAGAAGTCAAAAGTTTCAGGACACTGCTAACCACAATTATTGTAGAGCACAAAAATGGGTACAAGAATCATCTTTGCCAATTTTGTCAGCAGTAATGAACCCAAGTATCAAGAATTTAAACAATCAGAAGGAAAATATTTCAGGAATGCTGCAACTTCAGGGCAGTTGTTAGGGTAAAATTACTACTCAAGACCAACTGAAACATGAATAATTTTAGTGAATGAAAGCTGTATTTTTCTATAAATAAACAGCTCTCACAAAAATTCTGCTGAACCTGACAAACATGTCTGTGTCCCTGCACTATGCAATTCATGCAGTTATACACCATTCTTCAGTATCTCTCTTGAATTATCTGAGTTTTGTACAGAATAAAGATAGTACAAAAATCAGTGCATGAAGCATCAATATATTTAGAAAAAGAAATATTTCCTTTTATACAAGAAGCTAATATTAAAGAAATTAAGTTATTCCGTACTAGCAGTAAAAAAACTCAAACCAACAATGAAACCAAAACCGAAGTCCATTTATTATTTTGCAATGGTTTAATTTCTGCTTTATCTGGTTTCTATTTGTTACATACCAAATTTCTTCCTCTTACATGATTTATTGTTCATCTCGATCTCCTTTTCTCATTTAAGAAGAGCCTTCTCAAGTCATCTACAATTCCACTATTTTAAATACAGCATCGAGTTGCAGGGGTTTTTTTTCCCAAAATGCTTATGTAGCCCTATGAGTTTTCTAAATTAAAATTACTCAAAAGCTAACTGCTTTGGCTAAATCCCACTGTCAAATATTCATCAGCATGTTACGACTTTAATCTTATCACACTTATGCTTGTATCCCACTTTATTCCAGTTTCCAACTACAGTGTCACTCTTAGGGCACACACAGTGGGAGAATCTTTTACAGCAGACCACAAGGTACAACATATTAACATCCCCATATGCTTATGTGAAAGTGTCAGGCCTGAACCGTTGCATGCCTGCACAACCCTTGTTCTTGTTTTTCTTGCCAGGTAGTCAGAGTTTGCAGCATTTTTCAGTTCCCACTAGAAAACAGTAGTTATTTTCTACAAGGTACAGAAAGGACAAGTAGGTCTGATTCTCTGGGACTTCCCTCCAGCTGTGTCCCACATCAGGCCTCTCTCCTATCCCTCAAAATAGGACATAGGCAGCTATGAGGTGCTTGTGAATATAAAATACAAGGTGAATGAGATGATGGATAGAGAAGCAGAAGAGTAAGTAGATTAATAAGGAAAAAAAAAAAAAGAAGAGAATAAGTGTTCTTATTCTTTCTTTCAGACATTTCTGAAATCACCCAGGATATTCCAAATCTCTAATGATTGCCCTTATAGTCCCTTTTCACAGATTCACCCATCTCTTCAATACAGGTTTTCCTGTTGAGAAATTTTGAGACATCTCTAAGTTTTAAAAATGGAGCATGTCACTTGATCTTGTCTTGGTACTGTCCACGGTCAGTCCAGGATCTGGAGTCCTCATTTGTAAAGGAGAAAGGAGAAAGTCTTCAGAAGAGGCAGTAATGATGTTGGTCTCCAACAAAAACAACAGCAGGAATCTATCTGAAAGGTAAAAATATAAGAAAAAATCTAATACTTCTATTCACAGTCTAGTACATTCACAAAAACTATCTTGTATCTGTAGGAGAAGACTTCAAAAGTTGTTTCATACTGTGACTCTATATATTAATAACCATCTGAGAAGAGAGACCACTGAACTTCTGCAAAGACATCTACAGACTTAGGCAAGTAGCACTTGCTTACAACAGGCTTGTTTATTTGAAACCATACAACTAGAAATTTGCATTTTCTTACAACAAATTAGGGCTCTGGTGTGATTCAAGTACAGAGCTCCAACTATGTAGGTAATGTTTATGCATAAATCTAAAGTTGATTTTGTGCTTATTTCTGGAAATGAATGTTGCCATATTTTCTCCTCAAGCTTACCTGATATGAAAAAAAAATTACAGTTCCAACTGGTTTCTGGCAAGACAACACTTAACTCTGTACTTAACACCTGCTCCATACAAGTAATTTCTTGTCCAGTTTTCACAGATGAGACATTAAAAAGAAACAACATACCACTACTCTTTTGGTGATTATAGATTGGTGTCATGGCCACTTCCAAAACAAATAGTTGTGTGAGTCAAAGTCACATATATCATTATTAATATATTGATATTTTCCATAATGGAACATACTCCAGCAGTCTATTCATCTGTGGCCTCCAAGCTTCCTTCTTGTAAAAAGAGAATGCTTGTGCCATGAGATGGAGATTAAATTTGGGCACGTGCATAAAGGAATACTTGGCTTCATTTTTAGAATCCAAGTCTAAAGTTTCTCTTTTTTTTAAGTTAGAACAGGTATTTCGATTTAGTTTTCCCTGCAAACAGGAAAGGTGAGCTAATCTTCAGAGTAACAAGTGTTCAGATGGGAGTAGTCTCTCTCAGTCACATTGCTACATTTTACATAAAGTTCAAAGGTATCTAAAGAAGAAAGAATTACTCTGTAGTTTGCTGATTAGGGCATACAGCTACTGTTATGTGGAAGAATTAGAATCATAGAATCATAGAATGGTAGAATGTTAGGGTTGGAAGGGACCTTTAGAGATCATTTAGTCCAACCCCCATGCTCAAGCAGGTCCGCTTAGATCAGGTCACATAGGAACATGTCCATACAGGTCTTGAAGACCTCCAGGGAAGGAGACTCAACAACCTCCCTGGGCAGTCTGTTCCAAGGCTCCCTCATCCTCACAGTGAAATAGTTTTTCCTTATGTTTGAATTGAACTTTTTATGTTCCAGCTTCATCTCATTATCCCTTGTCCTGTTGGTAGATACCATAGAAAAAAAGAGATGTTCCAACCTCCTGACATCCACCATTTAGATATTTGTAAATATTAATGAGATCCCCTCTCAGTCTCCGCTAGACTAAATAGCTCCAGTTCCTGCAGCCTTTCCTCTTTATGAAGGATGTTCCAGTCCCCTGATCATCTTGCTGGCCCTGTCCTGGGCTCTCTCCATGAAGCAAAGATTTTACCTTGGGCTATCACGGACATAAAGAAATGTATTCAGTGGAAGACTGCTAGGATAGTCAAGAATTGAAGTACACATAATATGAGAAGTTGAGAATGCGATGTTTATTCAGTTTTCAGAAGGGAAAGCTAAGGGCAGGTCATATTGATATCTATAAATCTCTGATCAGAAGACACGAAGACAGAAACAAATACTTTTTCTTAGAGGTACACAAGAGCAAGAGACTACAAATGCAAGCTTGAGATGGGAAACTCCAAATAGATGTAAGGATTGTATTTTTGTTTCCACAAGGATGGTCAAACAGTGCAACACAGCCCAGAGAAGTTGTTGAATCTTAATCCTTGAAGATATTCTGGTCAGAACTGGACATAGCCCTGATGTCATCAAACCTACTTGGAGCAAGGGGCTGGGCTGGCTGACCTCCAGAGATCACTATCAATCTAATTTACTTCATGGTTCAGAACCCAGGCTGACAGAAATAGGGAAGAGCTCAAACATTTTCCTTTAGGAAGGCTCTACCTCAAGCTTCCTCTCCTCCTCTCTTAAGATCGAGTTCTCTCCATTTTAACCTCTTTTGTGAGGCTGGCAGCTCTCCACTCCAGCCAGTTCTATAGGTCCTTGCAGCTGTACAGAGTTTGTCATTGTCATAGGCCTTTCAAAACTCAAAGCTCAGAAGTTTCTCTGCTCATATTCAGATGTAGCAGGAGACATTCTAATAAATTGTTTGAGGCTCCTGAGGATGCATCTAGGCCTTACATTCTTGACCAGTTAACCCCAGAACATCCACCATGGGCCCAGGACCCCACCTCAGCCCCCTCTCTGGGGCAATCAGTCCCTGCCCTAAAAATGACCCAGCAAGTCTGATCTCCAGTTCTTCATAGCCCACCCTTGGGCCCTGGCAAACCAGACCTGTTGTTGGCTGATGTCCTGTCTGGCCCAGTCCTCAAGAAGATAGCCAAACACTATGGCTGGAGCTGTCCCCCAGTTCCCAGCTCCCTGGACTGGCAGTGGGAGAGTCCCAGGCTGCCAGGCTCTGGCTTGATGTCACAGAGGGTCCCTGGAGTCCCCAGGGAGTTCCCAGGCCCTGCAGAGCCCTCAAAGATTGCCTATAATCTATGCCTACAGGAAAATTAATGGATAATATAAAGACAAATACTATTAAACCAATACAATACATAAACCCTGAACACATATACACATAAAATCCAAGAATATCAGCCGCACGTTTTGACTGCCACTGCAGATGTTGAAATATGTGCCTCAATACTATCATTTTATATATTAATAGTACTTTAAAATTTTAATATAACTTCACTAAAGAAGCTCTGACTGCTTCTCTCCTTTGTTGACCATGCATGATGCAGGACTTTCCCTCTTATACCAACCAGCAAGTGTCACAGGATGTAAATTACAAAATTTACTTGTCTATGAAGTCTTACTCCTTTTAAAACAATTCTCTGAAAATAATTTGCTGCCTTTGGGATTCACTGAAACAGGACAGACTTGAAATTAATTTCTTGATTAGATTTAACAACAGATGAAATTAACCAGGTTACTTATAGATATTTAAAGAGAAGAAATAGAGAAGGTTTAGATTTCTTTTAAAAAAGAAAAAAGCTAAAAAAAAAGCTAGAGAGTAGTCTATACTTAGCTGTTGGGAATGTCCTGTAGATTATTAATAGACATTGTAGCATTTTTTTCAGTTTGTAATGTCTTGGCCATTTTGCCCATTACACTTGATTGTTCTTCAGCAATACTTTCTTAATTTTGAATCTTCACCTATCTCTGTATCATATCAAAAGCAAATGACATCAAGTCTGAAGCTAAAGCATACATTTAAAAAGTCAAACACAAAGACTAGAGTTGTTCCCATCAAGGTATGTATTACCATAAACATCAGTTTCAACACAGAGTAAAGTGCAAACATCTTCAACCAGCCTTCCCTAAGATAAAGCAAGACCTACATTGTAATGTTCCAAAACAAAACTGCCATAATAAACCTTGTCCCCAGAGGATGGCAGAAATAAAACAGGCCACGTACAACAGATTTTTCTTAGTTCTATTAAAGTACAATGGATTGGTGTCTAATGAATCAAAGAGAATTCCCAAAAAGTCACAGGAGAAAGGACTCTGTTGTCAGTGCTCAATCCGAAGTTTCAGTATGATTCTCCAGTTGGCTGTCTTCTGCTTTCCTCAATACTGACCTTCAACTCTCACAGCAGAGAGACTGGAATGCAGAACCCCACTTCTGACATACTACAGCACCTTAATTAACTTTTATTTCACACAGCAAGCAAGGAAAATTCTTGTGGGAAACATATTGTCATTAAAGAAGTCGAGAGAAAAAAGCCATCAGCCTGAGCTTCTCACTAACTAGCATTTCTAAATTCATTTCACTTTATAGCCTTCTTTTTTTACATATGCACCTGTCCATGCATTTTATTTTAACAAAAAATTACAGATTTTTTTCACATGCAACAGTATTTTCCCACACACATCTTAACTGGAGTTGAACAAATGGTTCAAAAAACCATTGTCACCTAAGAAAAATATTACTTCATTTATTAGTATTCAAGGTGTAAACAGACAGAATTTTAGGAAGTAATAATAGACTAGTGTTAACTATCTGTTAGTCAAATAGATCTTCTTTAGCATTACATCTAATTAATCTATACAATGCAATATTGGATGAAAGAACTCTTGTCAAAAACTTCTGATAGAAACAAATTGACATGGAGCAAGGGAAGGAAAATATAAATAGTTGTCCTTCTTTCACTCAAGAAACCTAAGAGGTCAGAGCAGAAACCAGTAGAGAGCTTTCCATCAGTTGTGAAAATAAAGCCAGGCTAGAACAGAGATCAGACGTGGAAAAAGTTTCTGTCAACATAGTTAAATTTTGGCAATACAAAGGCAAGGAGTGCAGTAACCCTAAAATATAGTCTTTCTGCTGACCCATGTAACTAATAATTTGTACAAACATCCACTACAAGCAACCTGTTAACATTATCTCACGATTGTCCACATATAAGCTAAAAATTTTCCCCTTGTCATATAAAAGTCATTTCTGGATGGGAAATGATGACAAAAAAGACTTGACCTTAGGGAGGAAAATTGACTAAATTTAAATATGTTTCCTTATTCACAATGGAAAAACCATGAACTGGTAGGGAAAGTATTTCATTCCTTTGAAGGTCACGAAAGCAGAAGCATTAACTACTGAGAAATAGATCTCTGGGATTCAAGCCATATATTTTGAGAAGACTAGACAATGGAAAAAAAATGCTTGTGCTTAATGATAGCAAAGACATTCATGAATGTCAAAGAAATCCAGACAAGTTAAACTAATTAGACATAAGGTGCCACAGCAAATTACAACACCATCATCAAAACCAGTCAAGGAAGTGAGCACAGGAAATTTACTTTTCTCTTTGACAAATTAGCTAATATTAGAACAATGCAAACCTCTTAACTAGAATCCCTCATCCCTGATTAAATTTGAGTTATTTCAGCTTTCAATGTTAAGCACCTTCTCTCTATTTAAATGAGCATATAGTCGGCCTCTCTGAAGAGCTTAGAAAGAGCTAACTGCCATAATAAAAAATGACTGTGAAAAGATTCCCCTGATTAGCCAATGAGATTCTGGTGTTCCTGAATCCATCAGACTTTTGCCATTGTTGTAAAATCTGCTATAGATAAAAAAAAAGATGCTACATTCTTCATCCAGGCTTAATCATTTATGTAAAATCATTTCTTATCTAAAAACCAGATACACTAAGTACATAGAGAAATAAAGACTCATTTGTGCATAATGATAAGAGACTTCACCTCAGCTTTCTGGCCATGTCTCAAGTAGGCTAATAAATTCTGTTCATCTGTATTTTCTGCGCAATTTTGTGATTATTGTTTTTGTCTTTATCTCATTTTCTATATGACTGAATAACACGGTTTAGCTGAATCCATACTCTAGCACCACCACAAACCCTAAGCACGGAAGATGTCCAACATAGATGGACAAATATAGCTACTTCTTCAGACAAACCAGTTTCTAAAACTCATTTCTGAAAACTACACAGCTGAGGCAGTTAATTGTCAGAGGGGGTTGATTTGCAGTGTGGAAAGGGGACTAGAAACTAGAGGAGGAAGGATCCTGCCATTTTGAAGACTGCAAAAAGCACGTCCATCGTACAACACAGGCAAAAGAAACATAGCTGTACTAGCAAGCTTCAGAGGGAATCTAAACTAGCCGAGACAGATTACTTTATCAAAACTGTTATAATACTGTGACAGGTATTCCATCTTATTTTAACTTCTTTTCTGGGAAGCATAGCAATAGGCTAGGACAGAAACTTATTCACAGAACAAAGTGAGGTCACTGCAGAGGACAGACATCTCTTTGCAGACAATCCAAAGTGGTGGATAGAATTGAAAGATTCTCACTCACACTGGCTACATTTCTCTCCTGTTTGGTATCACCTGTTGCAGGGCAGTACTGACAGGCTGTAGGTACTCCTGCTAAGGAGATAATCAGATTTTTTTTCTGCCAGTGCTTCACCACTTCAGAAAATTGACATCTCTGTCTTGCTGCTTGACTGTGCCCTGAGGGAGACTATGCAACTCTGAAGATACATCACCAGCAAGTGAAGGATTTAAAAATTCCCTATGGATTACAAATTGCATTCAGTTATTGTGAGACATAATAAAACATTATTAACAAAAAAACAACAAGAAAGAGTAAAATTATTCTGCATTTTGCTACCTATGGTAGGGTAAGTCAAGTTTGGTCTACCTACTTAAACATGTAAGTCAGTTGGAAGCTTTTAAACATTGCACATGAGCTGCACTATGAGAGTTAAATTTGTACTAGCCATAGGATCAATAATGAGGCAGGGGGAAACAGGGTAAATAGAACTTGGAACTACTCTGCCTTGCTGAAGGCAACCACGGAGCCACTGAATGTCACTTGACATAGCTTTGAGCAGAGAGGTATTAGAACAAGCTTTCACCGCACTAAACCTCTCAGCTCTTGCCGGGGTGAGGTGGACATGTTGGCCAAGGTGAAGAAAAGGTCTCACAGCTTGGTAGGGTACAAAGTGGGAAGGATTTAAGTTAAAAAGTGTGAGAAAAACTTAGCAAGAATCTCCATACAAAGTTCTGCCTCCTGGGAGGTTTGTTGTACCTGTGTTATATAAAATTATAGAACGTATTTTACATAACATTTGTTACTGTTGTTAACTTCTGAATGTGTAGGGGCTGTTTTTACTAGCCTTATGCATAAATAGAGAGTATATTCAGGCACTGTAATTCATTATCACTGTTTCAGGATTCCAGCAACAGGCTGAAAGGTTCAGGTACTAAAACCAGAGAAAAAAGAAAATACAAGTTTTAATATCAGCTACTGGCTCAAGTTCAAGATAATAGACAACATTTGGATGAAGCTAAACTTTGGACAGCCTGAGCTCAGACATACTGAAATACATCATCAGTCTCCAAACTGTTCTGATCCCTGAACTCAGGAGCTACCTCCAAGGCTTCCAGTTCTGGAGATGAGTGTGCAACTGTGTATTTTCCTGCTATTTCAATAAGCTCTCAAAGCCCACATATTATCAGGTATCCCAGGTTTTTTAGACCTCTACTGCTATAAGCACTTTATAATGATAATATACTACAACTTCATCTAATCCTGAAAGAGCCCAGAGAGAGCACAATCATAAAAACATGTCTTCCCTGCCCCTCCTCCCCATATATTTGTTATAGTCAATATACATTTTCAATACTACAGATAAAACTACCAAAGAAAGCCAGTCTTAGAGTGAGTGCCAGTAGAGTATGCTGTTCATAACAGTTCTCTATGTAGAAAAGTTCTTGTTTCCAGTCAAGACAATGGAGAAATCTCAATGATAAAATCTCTTGCATATTTGTATTCTTAGTGCTGAAGACTTAGTATTTACAAGCAAAAATTTGCAAAATCTAGATATTACTTTGTCCAGATGGAATCAAGAAGTACTGCCTGGCTCAACAGTTGGTACAAACCACAAAATGCAGGGTACAGTGCTGGTGATGAAACATTTATTTCATTATACTTGCAAATATAGGTTATTTCAAAAAAGCTACAACTGCGAAGTCCATGCAGTAAGGATAATGAATAGATTGAGGAAAAAAGTATAAACAAATCATTATCAACTTAAGTCTGTGTCATAATTTCACGGGGTGGGGGGGGGAAGTACATTCAAACTCAAGATTCTCATGTTTAAATGAAGTGATGGGCAATGGGAAATTTTTTTTTTAAAATTCAGTCTTTGACTTTTTCCCTTTTTTCTCCCTTTTTTAAAGAAAAAAATAAACAGGACCAGAATATATTACATGAGCAATATTTAAATTATACAAACACTTATTTAAAACATTGTTGATATTTTATTTTTAAATAAAATGTATTTATGCCTACTTATTCTATATTCTGGTTTTATACTTTGGGCACAAAGCATTCTTAATTTCACAAGTCTCATTAAAATTTCACCGTCTAATAAGACAAAGTTCAGAATTCACTTGGAAATAAGTGAAATTCACTTGGAAATAAGAAATAAGCATTTAATTTGCTATAATTCCTCAAAAAGGATTATCTAAAAAAAATTAAAAAACAAGCTTGGAGGAGAGGAGAAAATAACTTTATTTCTCCTTTTGTAGATTATAAAAAAGCAGTTAAAATATTTTTTTCTTTCTATGGTTCTTTTAAGGAGAAAAAAAAAATTCCTCAGACCTAGCTAACATAGTATGATAAATACAGGTCAACATGCATGACGTACTTTCATCCTTAACAACAAGGTTTGGTGAAAAAGAACATACCTTGCAGCTTTAAGAACAAGTATGTGTACCTTTAAATAGCAAAAACAAGATCTTTCCTGTTCTAGAGAGTTTGACTGTTTCAGTATGTGCTAGAGGCGCTGAACTTGCAGAGGTTGCAAGTGTATTCAATTGACTTTAATTAGCCTAAGATTTTGCCCTTTAAAAATTCCAGTGATGTGAATGAAACTAAGCAATAAGAATAAAAGGGGAAAAACTCTCAATGAATGATGATTTTAATATACCCATATGTTAGCCTCCTAGGATTTGGGTCTGCACTCTCCTCAGTTACTTTCCAATAGTTTTTTATTTCATAGGACTAAAAGAAAAAATTGTGAGATGAGTGAGCCATTCCCAAATTATAGAACAAGAATGCAGATCCCAATGTCTGCAATGATTGTGGTACCATCTAGTGGAATAAAACAGTTATACAGGCAGTAATTGTAATCTATAGATCATGGAGTAGGAGAGTTTGAGTCTATAACTGTGGGGTTTTTTAATCCTCCAGCAAAGGAAAGTTCACAGCACAAGAATATTTTGGAAGCTCAGTGATATTTCTGACAGCAGTCATCTTCAGCACTAAGTTGGTGGCACATGAGAGAAAGATTATTTCCATGCTAAGTGATATTAAGTACCAACAGAGTTTCAAGGAAAAGAAGAGGAAAACAGTAATTCCCACTTTCCCCCCAAAAACATGGTGCTGTAAATATCAAGCAGTTGATTGATGCCAGTCAACATATTATTAAATGACAAACTGTTCTGCTAGCACAATCTCTGCAGTTTTAAGAGCTTTATATAAAAGTTAAAAGCAAACCTTGTAGATAATTGGAAACCGTGAACTGTTTGGAAGAGGATTATGCCAGATACAACTTGTAATTACATTTCCAGAAAAAAAAAAAAGTTACATTCATATATTTAATCTATCAAGGCTTTGGTAAAATGTGTGATACATACTACCTAGGAAATTATCAATATTGGTGAAAAACAGGCATTGCATAGGAACTATAGCTGGAAACAAGAGATGGCAATTTCTATTTAATGAAATAGGTTGAGGTTTACTTGTGATCTCAAAACTTTTTTTAAAAAAGGCTGATTATGTTCATGAAACTTGGTAATAGCACAATTGTGTGTAAATCTTCAAGTTTTCACAGAACTGCTGCCTTGTGGACAGTACTGCTTCTATTGAGGAAGACTGGAATATGAGAAAGGAAGCTGCATGATCTCGAAAGTTGAACTAATGGAAACAGACTAGAGTTAAACAAGATTTGACATATGACAAAAAACATAATCCTGACAAAAGCAGGTGAACTGCCAACTAGAATTGACAAAAAAATACACTGAAATATATTAAATCAAAGGATGACTAAACAACATCTGTCGGTGCAGCACAGAATCACAAAATTAGAGAATCTTAAGAGTTGGAAGAGACCTCAAAAGATCATCTAGCCCAATACCCTTGCAAGTTTGTTTATACAGAGCGTAGATAATGTAATATTCAAAAGTGGAATACATAGGTAGAAATTTATTTTGAAAGCTGTGTACACTTCTGACTCCTGCTCAAGAAAACACCAATTTAATCTGGATCAGTTGGTATTAGGATGATTTCAGTAGCAGAAAGAAGCAGCCGTATTAAAAAATGGTAGTATATTAGGTATTGCAGCTGTTTAAGATACGTCAGAGGCATAAAAACCTGGAAGGAAGAAAAGCTGTTAAGATTTAAGGACAATTATGGGAGGTAACCAAATAGGTATAAAACACTCTTCCATTATGAAGTGCAAATGGATCTAACCCTCTGAGAACTGGGGTTGAAGACAGCTTCCCAGTAGAATGGAATAAGAAACTATCTAACTAGTTCCAAAATGAAGCTGGAAATGTTCATATAATATAGCTGTCAACCACAGATGTAGGATGGAAGTGCTGATCCACAAAGCCTCTCCTCTTTATGTGTTATTTCCAGGTGCTTTGCTTTCATTCTAGATTTGCAATCCACCTCTAAGATGCACCTTGGAAAGAACAGTTCTAATTGCAGAGCCTGAATCAGAGCTGGTCCTACAGTAAACATATCAAACTCTGCTTCTGCTTATTAATATTCAGGTAGCTATTGGCTTTTATAATGCATTTGATTTTCTCTCTGATGAAAGTGTTTTTCAATAAGGTGATGTAGTATTTCTTCAGATGTTCAATTTCTAGATAGACTGAGTTTCATCACTTACATACTTATGGGGCTTTTTAATCAACTCACTTGATATTTTATTTGGAGCTTCATGCATTACAGTCATGTGGCACCAAAATGAATTGTGCTAAAATTACAGGTCATCCTGAATCTGTCTATGTGATTTTCTCATCCATGTTAGCTATAAGATGGTGATCAGAACAGAGAGGCAGTTCTCTTAGACTACACAGGTTTCATCAGTAAATAATTCCTTACAGAATGACAACTTAGCCTCTGGAGCTCTAAAAACACAGGTTTGTACAAAAGGAGAGAGAAAAATGCTAATATAAATATCAATTATGAAGTCTGGACATTGAAATGAAATATGTCCTTTTCCTGTTACAACATGTTTTAATAAATGTATGAGCAAAAGTGTATAGATTTGAACTCCAATGAAATCTTCTTTTGTATACACTGATTTAATGTAATAAAGGGGACTGGGGTTAAGTGTTCTGTCTGAATGAGTAAAAAGTAGGTGCAATTTATGCTAATAATAAGATGGCTGTTTGTTGGAAGAACTTTTATTTATAAGGAGGTTCAAAGACAATGTACATATTTTTTTTTTGTACTTAAAAAACTGCATTATTACATGGAATCATAGAATCACAGAATGATAGAGGTTGGAATGGACCTGAACAGATCATCTAGTCCAACACTCCTGCTCAAGCAGGTCAACCTAGATCATGTGACACAGGAACACGTCCAGGTGAGCTTTGAAAACCTCCAGAGAAGGAGACTCCATATTGTGCCTGGGCAATCTGTGCCAGGGCTCCCTCACACTCACAGTGAAATAGGTTTTCCTTATGTTTAAATGGAACTTTTTGTGTTCCAGCTTTTCTCAATTACCCCTTGTCCAATCACTGGACACAGAAGAAAAAAGTGTCAGCCCAACCTACTGACATCCACCTTTTAAATACTTTTAAATGAGATCCCTCCTCAGTCTCCTCAAGGCTGAACAGCCACAGTTCTCACAGCATTTCCTCATAAGGAAGATACTGCAGTCCCCTGATCATCTTGGTGGCCCTGTTCCAGACTCTCTCCAAAATATCCCTTTCCCTCTTGAGCTAGGGAGCCCAGAACTTGACATAGGCCTTCAGATGAGGCCTCATCAAGGCAGAGTACAGAAAACAGACCTGCTGGCCACACTCTTCTTGATGCACCCCAGGAGTTCATTGGCCTTCTTGGCCATGAAGGCACATTGCTGGCTCATGGTTAGTTTATTATCAACCAGGACTCCCAGATCTCTCTCTGTAGAGCTGCTCTACAGTAGTTTGACCTCCAGTCTGTCCTGGTGCGTGGGGCTGTTCCTCCCCAGGTGCAGGACTCTGCACTTGCCTTTGGTGAACCTCTTGAGGTTCCTCTCTGCCCAACTCTCAAGCCGGTCAAGATCCCGCTGAATGGCAGCACAGCCTTCTGGGGAATCAGCCGCTCCTCCCAGTTTGGTGTCATCAGCCAGCCTGCTGTGGGTATATTGTCCCCTCAGCCAGGACACTGACGAATGTGTTGAACACAACTGGCCCCAGAACCCATCCCTGTGGAACTCTACTGGCCACAGGCTTCCAACTTGATACTGTGCCACCATCTCTCTGTCATTCAGCCAACTCTCAACCCACCTCATCATTCGTTCATCCAAGCCACATTGCTTGAGCTTTCTGATGAGAATGTTATGGGAGACAGTGTTAAAAGCCTTGTTGAAGTCAAGGTAGGCGACATTCACTGCTCTTCCCCCATCTAGCCAGCCAGTCATGCTATCAGAGAAGATTGTTAGGTTGGTCAAACAGGATTACTCCTTGGTGAATCCATGTTGGCTTTCCCAAAATCTATATTTTCTTTTATGTATTTACAAATGACAGTGAGGATGAACTGTTCCACCACCTTTCCAGGCATAAAGACGAGGCTGACCAGCATGTAGTTTTCTGAGTCCTCTTTCTTGCTCTTTTTAAAGACTGCAGGGACACTGGCCTTTCTCCAGTCCTCAGGGAACTCACCTGTGCTTCATGATTGTTCAAAAAGGATGGAGAGAGGCTTAGCAATCACATCAGCCGGCTCCCTCAACACTCATGGGCGCATCCTGTCAGAAACCATGGATTTGTGGATATCAAGCTTGCCTAAGATGTCTCTAACCCAATGCCCATCCACCAAATGAATGTCTTCCATTCTCCAGACTATCTAATTATCCTCCAGGTACTGGGGTTCCCAAGGGCTGGCATTGACTGTAAAGACTGAAGACCTTCTCTGAATCCTCTGTCATCAGGGCATGCTCCTCATTCATCAGCAGACCCATATTCTCCTTTTTGTTACTGATGTACTTGAAGAAGCCCTTGTTATTTTCATTTACTTCTCTTTTCAGGTTTAATTCCAAAAGGTCTTCAGCCTTCCTGGTTTCATCCCTATGGGCTCTGGCAATTTTTAGAGAATTCTTATAGAATTCTTATAGTCTTCCCAAGCAACCAGGCCCTTTTTCCAACTTTCATAGACTTCATTCTTCTCCTTGAGCTCTAGTAGCTCCTTGTTCATCCACACAGGCCCCTTAGTGCCTTTTCCTGATTGTCTGCCTGTGGGAATACACTGACCTTGGGCTTGGAGGAAGTGACATTTGAATACCGACCAGCTTCCTTGAACACTCCTGTCATCTAGAATCCCGTCCCTTGAGATTCTTCTAAGCAGACCTTTGAAGAGGTTGAAGCCAGATCTCCAGAAGTCCAGGGTAACTTGACAACTTGGGCACCACTACCCTTCACTTGTTCCCCTAGGGTTTTATAATCCTCCCTGATTTTGGTAACATTGCAACTCATTACATCATTCATACCCATGTGGAAGAGAAGCAGAGGATAGTAGCCTGCATCCTAGATGAGACATGGCACAATTTCAGCCATGTATCAGATCGTGGCTCCCAGTAGGCAACACATCTGTCATGACTCCTTGTATGATCAACTAATTAGTCTCTTGATGACATTTAACAGGGTACCATTGTTTAGCAAGGAGCAGTTTTTGCTTGGTAACAGGGGGAGCAGGTTGCAATAAAGACCCAGTAAAGAGTTTTCTGGACTTTCCCCCGGCTCTTGGG